>JADDOH010002881.1:0-200197 GCA_016648135.1 Agrypnia vestita
CAAGAAATGATGGCTACTTATGGCATCAAAGAATGGCGGCACATTTGAATTTTGAAGATCTAAACAAATTATCTGAAAGTACTGGAGTGAAAATTGAAAACAATGACAAAGGTGCATGTATTTCATGTTTAGAGGGAAAGCAACCATTCCCTTCAGAAGGATCCAGAGCTAAACGTTTGCTGGAGCTCATACACTCTGATGTCTGTGGCCCCATGGAAGTCCAGTCACTGGGAGGAGCGCACTATTTCGTCACCTTCATCGATGACTTCTCCAGGAAAGTAACTACTTATATAATAAAGAATAAGTCAGATGTTTTTGATAAATTCAAAGAATTTAAGGCCATGGTAGAAAAACAAATTAATTTATCAATAAGGATTTTACGCACAGACAATGGTAGAGAATATCTAAGTAATGACTTTAAATCTTTCCTAACAAAATGTGGAATTATTCATCAAACATCCTCACCTTACACGCCCCAACAAAATGGGCTAGCGGAAAGAATGAATCGAACACTATTAGAACGAGCTCGATGTATGCTATTAAATGCTAAATTACAGAAGAAGTATTGGGCAGAAGCAGTTTCGACAGCAGCCTACATCACCAACCGCTGTCCAACCAGAGCACTGGCATTTCTAACTCCTGAAGAAATCTGGTCCGGTGAGAAGCCCAATATTAGTAATTTAAAAATCTTTGGATGTGAAGCAATGGTTCATACACCAAAAGAAAAGGTTAAGAAATGGGATGCAAAAGCGACTAAAATGATATTCATAGGTTACAGTGAACAGACCAAAGGTTACAGACTTTTTGATACTAAAACTAAGAAAGTGTTAATCAGTAGAGATGTAATATTCTTAGAAAATTCAGTTATGAGAAATTACATTAAATTGCCGTTGTCAGAATCTACCTCAGACAGTCTTATGCACAATAATGAATCTATTAATAGCGAATCAACTCTAGAATCTTCTGATCAAAATATAACTACCGATGAGTCCTTCGACTCTGATGAAGGATCTTTATATGAACCAGAGGAATCAATAGACCTGAAAGGTATTTATTCAAATGTTACAACAAGATCAAAGAATGTAATGAATAAAGCAAGTAATACTTATAATACCTATATATGTACAGATGACAGTTCAGATCAGCAGGACGCCCCTCAGACATATAGTGAAGCAATATCTGCAGATAATGTGAATGCAGCAAAATGGAAGGAGTCAATCAAAGATGAGTTGTTGGCG
Organism: Agrypnia vestita; assembly: GCA_016648135.1. Lineage (NCBI taxonomy): Eukaryota > Metazoa > Arthropoda > Insecta > Trichoptera > Phryganeidae > Agrypnia > Agrypnia vestita. The sequence goes on from JADDOH010002881.1 coordinate 1,239, forward strand.
CATACAGAAAATAAAAACTGGCAGTTAGTGGATAAACCACCAGGAGTACGGATAATTGGCTCTAAATGGGTTTTTAAAATAAAAGACCTGCCATCTGGTCCGCTATATAAATCCAGGCTATGTGCCAAGGGCTGCTCACAGACACAAGGAATAGACTACAATGAAACCTTCTTACCTACAGTTAGGTATGATTCGATTCGAGTTTTACTTTCAGAGGCAGTTCAACAAAACTCAGAGATGATTCAGTTTGATATAAAAACTGCTTTCTTGTATGGAGATATAAAGGAGGACATATACATGGCACCACCAGAAGGTTTAGATACATCATCAAATCTGGTATGTAAACTCAATCGTTCACTATATGGCCTTAAACAAGCTCCAAGATGCTGGAACCAAAAATTTTATAGTTTACTTAAGAAATTTGGTTTTAAAAGCAGTCATGCCGATAAATGTGTTTTCATTGGCAATGTAAACAATAATTTAGTATACCTGCTACTGTATGTAGATGATGGCCTTCTACTGTCAAGCTTAAGAGAATCGTTAGACGCAGTCATATGTGAATTAAACAAGAATTTTAATATTAAAATATGTGAGCCAAAGAACTTTGTATGCCTTCAAATAGAAAAGTCTAAAGGATGTATATTTATTCATCAAGCAAACTATATTAAGAGATTATTAAGTAAATTTAATATGCAGAATGCCAACTGTAATACTATTCCAGTAGATCCTCATACTACACTAGAAAAGAACTCAGCTGCACCAGACAAGGATATACCCTATAGAGAAGCTGTTGGATCCTTAATGCACCTTACTATTGTAAGCAGACCTGATATCACATATAGAGTCAGTCTGGTGAGTCGATATTTAAATTGTTATAATCACACACACTGGAATGTTGTGAAGAAAATTATGAAATACCTAAAAGAAACACAAAACTATGGTTTGTGTTACACATCGCACCAAAGCAATCAACTACAAGCTTATAGTGATGCAGATTATGCGAAAGATACATGCACACGGCGATCTTTAACTGGATATGTCTGTATAAAAAATGGAGCTGCTGTAACCTGGACAACACAACATCAACAGAGTGTTGCTTTATCAACTACAGAGGCTGAATTTATGGCAGCATGTGCGACTACAAAAGAAGTTATGTGGTTGAAACGGCTTTTAATTGATATAAAAGCATTTCATCAAGACTCAGTGACTTTACATATAGACAATCAAAGTGCAATTTGTTTGATTAAAAATGTGGACTATCATAAGCGGTGCAAACACATAGATGTTAAATATAACTTTATTAAAGAAAAATATGCAGATAAACAAATTAATTTAATGTATGTATGTACCCAAGAGCAATATGCTGATATATTCACTAAAGCCTTACCTAGAGATAAATTTCAGTACCTAAGAAGTAAGATAGGAGTGTTTAAACCTAATTGATTATTTTTAATTTTATCAATTCAATAAGATATACATTACTTTTGTTAGGTAAGAGTTTGTGATTTGAAACATGTAATTGATTCATTTCAGTATTTTCTAATTAATAAAAATGTATGTACATACAAAAGTAAAACGTACCTACTATGTAACTAAACATAAATAAGCAGATGTTGTGCTCACTACTTTTAAAAGTTAACTTTATATATGTACTTTCAATTGTATCTTATTTTTGTAAGAAGGGTTACAATTTGGTAAGAGTGTTGTAATAATTATAAATTTCTCCCTTCTATATTGATGGGCACAACACTACGTGTGAGATTCTTTTATATAGTTGTCATTTCCTCTTGTCAATTAATGTGTAGTTAATCTCTAATTAAAAGCCACGTAAAACGTTGAAAGTATTCTTTTATTTAATACTATATTTAACAAATACTATAGTTTAATTCAGTAATTTAAAGTTTTTGTGGTTTATAATAAAATATATTTTTATCAGTTTTAAGGAGGCTAAAAATGAAAGTATTGTATGTATTGTAATAATTAAAAATTATGTCAAATGACAGGCGACTGGCTAAAGATTTAATTATTTTAATACACGTGCAGCATTATGATCACGCGTCAACGCACGACCGGAAATATGGCGCGAGTCGGAAGAAACCATTAATTTCTTTGAAATTCGTCACCTGCGCGTCGGTGTTATCAAGGCGTATAAAAAGCCTCCCAGGTGACTTCCGGTTATCACTTTACCGTTACGAAAATAGTCTTACCAGAGGGTTGAAACGATCGGCTAATCAACCATTGTTTTATCTCAGCTATGAAATCAGGCGCGTGTCCATTGTTGGGAGCCGCGCTTCATGTGAGATGCGCACCGCCCCGCTTCCCGTTGGACTGGATTCCCTGAGGAATAATAAAATAAATGTTCTGGAACCTACCGGAAATACTCAGGCTAAAAATAAACACATCACAAATAAATATTATTATATTTTATTCTTGGCAAGGTTGATGGCCACCTGGTGCCAGTATCGTATTGTAACTACACCATCAATGCGAAACGATCATCTTAATCAGTATTTCAGAATATTTGGTTTGTAGAAGAGATATTAACTTAACATACTTATTTTAACTTATTTATATATATATCTATATCTATATATACCTCTCTCTATCTACTCTTCTCTCATCGTCTCCTCTCTCTCTCTCTCTCTCTCTCTCTCCTCTCTCTCTCTATCTCCTCCCCTGGCTAATAAAACTGAAAAATTAAATGCTGTAACCTGGATTCAAACCACGGACCTTTGTCTTACGCGGACAACGTGATACCAATTTCACTATCCCAAATACTTAATAAGTCGTCAATATTTGATAGTTATATGTTTCTCTTTGAATTATTGATTCACTTATTTATATTATTCCATTTTTATTTGGGAAGTAATCGACTTTCATATTTATTTCGTATTAAGTATTACGGGACTCGTTTCCTTAAATAAATGAAAAATATGTATATATTTCTTTGCATGTAAGTGTTATATGTTATTAAAAAATACAGATATCTATCTCACTTGTGATATTCTCCGGCTCCATATACAAGTTTATACCTTCATGGTACTGTAAAAATTTAAAAAAAAAATCCAACGAAATTAAATAATGTGTATCATATACAGGATGTACCAGAAATAGCAGCAGAAACTTGACCGGTAGATTCCTGCCTATCTTATAAGTCTAAAATGTTCAAGCAACCATGAACTTATATCAATAGTTATGGAGATTATAATATCAAAGTTTGCATTTTTTTTTCAATATTTCTGACTTATTTTCTGCAGAAAGTTGAACTATCATTACAGTAACTTACATCGATTATGAATATATGTCACCCGGTTAAATACGCTGGATACACTTTTTCGCTGCAGTTTTTATCGCTGGTAATGCCGCACACGTCAAAAGTAAAACAAAGAATGTTACGCAGTAGCCGGTCGTCTTTTATATAGGTAATATGGCTTTTTATAAATAGATTTAGAGTTTTCGATAATGTTCTAGTCGATTCCAGGGTGTTGTGGAGCGTACCAGAGATTTCGATAGGGCTTAATTCCTTTTCATTCTGTCATCTCGTTACAATATACTATATGCATTTTACATTTATACGTTTTAAAAAAAATAGTCAGGGCGCATGTTACGTATACATATACATATATTAAGTATATAAGTTACAGTTAAAATAAATAAGCCTCACATTTGATAAACATGTATGAATCCGTTTTACATATAAAAAGTACATTATATACATGCATATGAAATGTTAACATATTATTTACATTTACGACACACATGAGTGTGTACATATATTTGATAAAAAAGGAACGAAAATTAACATTAATTAATTTTATCCACAAAACATTACAACACATTACACAATAATAATTTAACAAGTGCATAGAGAAGTCAACAAAACGTTACAGGTTACAGGCTCGTTCCAGTGGGGATAGTTACGCAATTATTTACTATATTAATTTAAGCGGCATTCATCGCGGAGAATCGTACACAATCTCCATTATCTTATACGAGTGGGTACCTACAGCAAATTTCCTCTATGCAGTGTGCAGTAAAATATCTCATAAGCAAAGGACACTCACATAAGATGTAAATTGTAAGACAATGATAAATAATAATATAAAATGTATGTGCCTCTGTAAAATGAAACATGACCAAGTCGATGGTCATGTTTTGTCACCATTGTATTGCGATGAATAGCCTCCTTATTTTATTGTTTTAAAACAAGTTATTGTGATTCCATTAGACAAAGGAAATTATTTTAAGGATTGCATAAAACGTACTTTACTCAAACGAAGAAGACATCGGATATCACCACGATTAAAGATGACCAGATAAATTAGACCCACGACATTAATGTCTCCTCGCGAATGGACGAATCTAATTATTGTTTGGATGATTTGTTTGGAATGTTTAACGTTCTTGACCCGAGATAATTATACCTTAAAACCATACTTGTAAAATTCCACAAGGACAAGGTAAATTTTAATCGTACACAACAAACACGGGTTACAAGGCTGGCAAATACAATTAATTTCGAGGTACCTAAAAGGAAAACGTCTTTTGGGCAAAGACAGTTTAATTTCACTGCCCCGCTTATTTTTAACAAGTTACCAAATGAACTAAAGAAATAATTCTACACAAACCTTTTAAACATCGTATTACTAAGTTTATAAAAATATCAGGTAGAAGGTATGCTGAAGAAGTGATCCGTCCTTGACCTCTGAATTGGCAAAAACTTATTTATATAATTTAAAGTATACTTTAATATAATATTTATTTTTGTATTTACTCAAATTCTTATCATAATTTTGTATGTATATTTTCTTTTCTTTCAGATTTAGGTATTCCTATGATTTACTTTATTATTATTGACCTACTTTCATTCTTAGGCTTATACTTTCTTTAATTGTCATTTGTTAATACCTTTTACATAAATATCGTATGAGAATAACTGCCACCGAACAGGTTTTTACCTAGTGTGGCAATTATTAGTAACTTGTGTTAACAAATGTAAATAAACAGTAAAATAAGCAAATAAACAAATAAATAAACAAATTGTCTGACTATAACAACGGAATATGTTTTTTTTTTATTTAAAATAAAATTTTTATTTTCAGAAGCAAGCAGAATAATTATGACGTTTAAATATAATTATTTAAGTTGTCGTGTATTAATTTAATATACAAAATACACTTTGTTGGAATTTTTTTATTGCTTACCATATTCCTAGGATTCCGTTAATTTTTTAAGGTGTTTGGTATCTTGTTTTGCTTTATGACGCCCAATATTCATAACTGTATTTTTAAAGTACATACATTTATTTGATGAATTTAAAGATTTTTGACTGACAATAATTTTTTACTTAGAGATTTGCTCCTTTTACAGACAACTAAAAAAATGTTGTTTATGAGCTCTCGTAAACATTTTATAAAATTTATATCAAGTCTTTTAATAGAGATAATCTATCGTAACTAACCGTTATTTTAACCGCGATTCTAACCGTGATTGAAAGATATAGGTTCGATTGTTACCATGATTGGAAACCGCTTACATAATTTAGCGAGCAATCACTAGTTCACTAGAAACTAAATATCCATCAATTATACGTATCTCGAGTAGGTACCAATACAATATGTCATATTCACAATTTAGCTTATTACTAGTACAAAGTATCTACTTCTAAATGACTTTTATACTAACTTCTTATTATTCAACACAAAATTTGTACAAAAATATAGATAATATATATTGATATCACTCAGTTAAGGTTTCAATTTAAGTAATATAAATAATGGATAATAGAGATACCTCTGCATATGTTAAAGATTACAAATTGTAAAAAAAAGATAGTAATCAACAGGTGTCTTTTTCTATATTGTGTGTTAATGTATCACTTAAAAGTTTACATGCGAGCAGGGTTATTAAAAATTAATACTCCAGTCGGCAACCTTTGCTTATTGTTTGCTATAATCAATTCTAATGCCTTGTTAATTCATGTCACAGATATTTAGGGGTTCCTATCTACAGACCCCCCCGTGGATCAAACGTAATGAAATCTTAAACAATAGGTCTCGTAAGAAACGATCTGTCGGGTTTTCTTTGAGTTATTCGGTAAATATTAGTTTGATGTTGATCCGGTGTTGGTCATTTACTTTCGGATGTGTCAAAGAGGAAGTAGAGTAGGTAACGGTAAGTCTATTAATAAAAAATTATTCAAGTATACGGGGAAGTTAGTGCAGTTCTACACATTCCATACACTTGAATTATAATATAAGCAAATATAACATAAGATATATAAAGAGATAATGAGCGGTAATAGTAATAGTGATATAGATATATTAGACGAACGCCTTTAGCGACCTGTGTCATGTTGATTGTGAAGAACCGGTATCTTTCTCAAAAATGCATCGATGCTGGAGACTGGACTAAGGCGGGCTTCCAGGATGAGGATATTCTCGGAGCTGTTTATCCTTTCCCTCATTCCTGCCACCCTGGATCTTATAAGGGCAAAGCTGGAAGCTCGTCCCTCTCCGTGAACATACCGGAAGCAATATATGGGTAGCGGGTAATTTTATTTTAATAATATTATTATTAAACAAATCAAATTAACTACAAAATAACGAGCTTCGATTAATTTACAAAAAAAAAATTATAATATAAATATACTCACAACACTAAATTATGTTTAACGATGATTTTGATATTTCTCTCAATGAAATATAGTACCTACAGTACTGCAGGTCATCTTCATAACTATTACCTGTACATATTTTCACGAGAATAAAAATTTACTATATCACTAACCAGTCAGTTGTTAAGTATATATTTTTCTGAGATAATTTACAACGAAGTATATCAATTGATATATTAAAATTTTTACGGTTTATTGTTTGTGGACCCTTAAGATACATATTATATACAGGGTGTCTTATAGCTAGTAGCAAAAATTTTACAGGCGGATTCCTGCCTTACAATATCAAAGTTTGCATATTAATTATGAAATATTCATTCGCTTTAATACAAGTCAAATAAAATGAAAATAACCTTGCAAAAATTTAAAATAGATTTTTCACAAGATTTTTTAAAAATATTCTAAGAAATGCAAACATTGATAATGCATATTTCCATAAATATTGATTTAGGTTATGCTTGCTTGAAAATTTTCGACCCATTATCAAGACAGGAATCCACCTGTAAAGTTGTTGCTACTGGCTATGAGACTCCTTGTACATGTAAAAATTAAATAAATCATAAAAATATTTCAACATTTTTTTCATCACTTAATTAATATTTTTTTTTACTCCTGGATAATCTGCGTTGATCAAAAAAATCAAGGATATGAAGTTATACTACTTATAAGCCTCAATAAAATCAAATAAACTTTTTGTATTCGATGAATGGTTTTTGAATTGTAAAATTAATTATATCTTTGAAAAAAATACGTCAAGATAAATTTGGGAATAAACCAAACACTTTAATTGGTCATTCTTTTCAATCAAACACGGCTGGGACACTTACGTCTATTGCAATATAAATAATGTATGATTTAGTAGAAACAAGTTTATCGGTAATTAAATTTACATATCGGTCGGTGTGCAATCTAATTTTTCGTTTCACCTAATCTGATTTGGCAAGATCAGACAATTTTTATTGACTAGTTAATTGTTTAATTTGTGTTATTTGAATTATTTGATTGGTATGATTATTGATTAAGATTATTATCACCTTCGCTTCAAGGGGACGGACGAAATAATATCACGACACTTTAATAAATTATTACTCTTAGAGTTACTTTGTACCCCGGATATTTGTTCAAAATGAAATAAAAAAATATTTGGTTCAATTTATTAACAATTAATCAAACAAATTTTTACTCAATGTTAGTAGCTATTTTAATTTTACATTAAATAATATATAAGTTTCGTCCATAAAATTGTAGCATTTTTGGTTAAGTTAAAAAAATACGGAATACAATCGCATCAAAATTCTTACTTTTTTGAAACAAAGCTTAACGCTTGTGCAATGAAAATAGGACTATCTTGCTTGTGTCCTGGAATGGAGCTCGAACCACCGACCATAGACAATAAACAATACCAGATTACTAAATTGTTATAACTGTTTAGAATAAACTGTTATTATTCTGATATTATTTTTAAGGCTCTAAACTCCGATTTAATCACTAGACGAAAAACTAGATAACTGGCCGAGTTTTAACAATACTGGAACAACATGCACGTCAAATTTACAAGTAATAAAGAAAGATGTGCTCTTATATTTTCAATTTGCATCTCTTTATTAATTTTATTTTTAATATTCAGCTTATTAATAGGTAATCCTGATATATAACAATTAAATATAATTATTATGATATCGAAGACAAAATAGTTGCCAGTACATTAAGAATAGGTAATGAGTTTTATATTATTGACGGAATCGACGCTAGCTGTGTAAAGATTACTCATGATAATCTTTTAAATGGGTGGAATGAAACAATGTTTACTCTATTTGAATTTAATTATATGTTATATAACTATTCAAGTTTCGAGGGTGACAGAACCTCTCATCGACAGGTAATGTATTAAACTAACTACGTTCAAATACAGGAAACATGGCTTAGGTGGAAAAACCTATAATTAATTCATCATAGAAGTCTATCCTTCATGACTGAGGATCGTGATCTTCATGACTTCCCACCCTCTTTACTATTCTCCTTACCTTTACCGACATCCTGCAGATCTAGTGCTGTTACCAGAGAAGTGTCTGTGGCTTTTACCACTTGGTCGGTTCAAGGAATGGGGGATCTTCCTCTTCCTTTTCAACCCTTGACGTGGCCCACCACAACAAGTCTCTCCAGGCTATGTTCAATTCTGGCAAGACGTCCAAAAAATTCTAGGATTCGTCCCAGACAAGTGGAGAGTCTCTCCTTGATTTTCAGTTCTTGTAATATGGATACATTTGTGCACCACGTTGTCCAAGGTATACGCAATATGCGTCTCCCCAACATCAAATCTCAAGGCATCAATAACTAATTATGTACTGACAAAAGAAGCCAGACTCACTGGTGTAAGGTGTAAGAGTGGTCGTAACGGGAATATTGAGAGAATACGAGAAGAGTTGGTGATTGTGATATTGTTAAGTAATTTCGAAACTTTGAAAATTATTCATTTTATTACCCTTACGCTTGACGAGATGAAGAATAGCCAAAAGGCTAAGATCAGCAATTCATAATTTCCTATTTTGTTATTTATTAAATTATTATTTTATCTTTAATAGATTTCTCACATAAGCGTCCAGGTGATCTCATTTCCAATACAGACACAGTGGACTCTGGGCTTCAATTCCATACCATTTTTGGTACTAAACTAAACAGAGTGAAATTGGTTTATTGCAGTTCCCCAAAAGTCCAAGGTCGTGCCCTGGTGGCAACAATTTTTTTTCTATATGTGGGGTATAAAAGCAAAGGCAACAATGTCCAAAAAAAATTAATACAGTCATCGAGGATTACTAATTTATGATGTGCAGAATTCGAGATTTTATAGAAAACATAACCTTTAATTTTTTTGGATATTGCTGCCTTTGCTTTTATATCCCACATATGTAATTTTTTATGTTAATCATTCTTTTTGATTTTTTAAAGTAATACTTGATAAAAATGCCTTGAAAATAAAAGAGAAACATCATAGATAAATAAGGCAAAAATTTCGAATTGATTTGATTATTGATGCGCGGATTAATAAAAAAGGTATTATCATTAGTAAACTACCGCAAAGTATACACATTTCGAAGGCTAGCGCATTGCGTGATCAACCACTGCGTTATTATGACTCATCAAATAATTGGTTGGCGATATTCTTATCCCTGGGGATCCCCTCGTCCGTAGCTTCTCACGATATATGAGAAATACAGTAGCAGCCAAAGAAGGAATTTGCGAACAAATTATACACCATACAATTTAGTTACTTAATATTGGTTTACAGTTTGAAGCACGCAAGGGTCCTACCCCGAGGATACAGAGACCGAAGTCCTGAACCGCAAAATGAAGAAGAGTTGTATCTGTCAGTTGTCTCAAACGGACCGATATTCATGCTTGTAGGTAATTTTTGATCGCTGTTATATAGAGTTATACATCTCAATTATGGTGGAGGCAGTATTGTCTTAAGGAAAACTGCCGCACTTAATTAAATTAATTGTATAATATCGCTTCATTTATTTTTTATTGTTCCTTAAAATTCTGTTATGATGTAAATTCACTATAAAACTTGTATAAAAATCTAGTTAAATGTGAAAAAAGGATTATTAATCTTAGTGGATGCGCAGAATAGAGTTTTGGTACCAAAATTCATGTATGGAAGTGAATCCTGACTGGAACTGGCAGACGAGGAATGAAAGTAGACCGAATGTAGTGGAAATGAGATCACCTAAGGGGTTGCACCACATTGAAATTTTCAAAAAATCATTTTTTTCTTCTTCTTTATCTAATAACTTGAAGTACCTACTAAGAATAATATGAATTTTAGCCAATTTAATTTAAAAAGATTATGAAGTATTTATTTTTATTTTTTTTATATGAAGCTAACGTGATGCAGGCAAATTTTTAGACGAATTTCATTATTCTTTTGCATTTTTCTCGAAACTCCCCTTTTCAGAATAGTGGAGAGAATATCTTAAAAATATTAAATCGATTTTGATCAAATTTTGCACACATCTTACTGATAATATGACCGATGTTGTTAAATGAAAAAGTCAAGACTTCTTAAAAATGGACCCACGTACATCAATCGCCTCTTGTATATTTTTTCGGCCCACCCTGTCTTCGGTTGCCATCCGCCCTTGAGGTGATATTTTCACGAAAATGGCGCTATAGAGATAATACATTTTTAAAAAAAATTTGTTTAGGGAGCCGCGTCTTAGCCATATGCACACAATGAACTGCCCATCGTAGTTGATGCTTCAGGAGCGTGGAATCAGCACTGGGAATGTTTGCCTCTTCCAAGACGCTCAAGTTCTCAACTCTTCCCATTATTTTATACCTAGGACTTTCCTCAAGCATCTGTTGTGGTATTTTTCGAGGTATTTTAGGTTGCGGCTATACAACACCCATGTTTAACAGCCATACCTACTAATATGCCCATTTTGTATGCTTTCAAAAAATCGCTATGTATGATACAATTTTTGGATTACGCAAAGTACGGATTTTTTACACTACCCTAAGCGTTAATGCACATAGTGTAAATATATAAAAAGTATAAATATTAATTATAATACATTGCAGAAGTTTCACATAGGTGAAGCGAGTCTTTATAGGACGAAATTCTTCTGAGGACGAAATTCAGTAATTGTGTTTTCAGAACAAAAATATAAAAAACTGTTAAAAAGTATGAAGTTTTTTAATATTTTGTTAAGCGTTATTTATAAAAATCTCACCCTACACGTACTCTAAATGAAAAAATTTTAAATGAAGATATTTAAAAATATATAAAAGAAAAACAAAGTAAAGTTATATGCAAACAGTAATAACCTGTGCGAAAATATGTGTTCCAGGAAACTAGAATTAATATTATTGTAACCATACAAAGATCGATCTTAAAAACTGTAAAATATAGAATTGGTGAACGTCGCATTGTGTAAAGTGATCACTTAAACTAGCCGTAAGATAGGTCGTAAAATAATAATAATTTGATCCAAAAATTTTCTATTTTGGAATATTTAAAAAAAAAGTTAGCGTCAAAAGATTTTTTAAAATAAAAAACGGATTCAACAAATTTCGATCTGACAGTTGACTATAATTTTGTTATTGACTAATAACTTATATTATGTACTTGTCGATTTATCAATAATTGTGTTTTATTCAAAAATTATAAAATAAAGAACAAATTCTTTTTCGTGTTACAAAAATTGTTAACAATCCAATGAAATTCAGCTCGTTTCCTTAGCTTCGAATTCCAATTTCTAATTACGAACAGCATCCTCGCCAACAATACGGCGCTGGGAATCAGATCAGGTAATCAGATAATGAGAGGCAGACCTGTGAAATACATCGAGAGCAAGCAAGACCCAGTTTGGCTCTCCGAAAAAGGGGCGTCGGAGATGGTTCAGCAAAACCAGTTTTCAAAGCCTCAGTTGGGGTCACGGGAGCCTTTTTAGCGGCGCGCTTTTATAAACTACGCGAGATCCCAATTGGAGTATTTGTACTGTGTGGGAATCGGTGAATTTATAATTGATACTAAATTGAAGAAATTGCAGAGAAAAGTTACGTTTTTTTTCAAAAACTGCAATCTGACTTTTTGATAACATTATTGATATTAATAATAATAATACACTGTATAAAATCAATACATTTTTGATAATTCAATAAACAGTGGTTTTAATTAAATTCTTCACAGTATTTCCTTAACATTAATACGACACAGTTTTCTTTAAATTTCATCATTATATGATTTTAATTTATCAAGTAAAGCGAGTAAATAATTACTTTTAATTTACAGTTCTAGGCGTGTGTTATTTTGTCGTTACTGTAGTTTCGAGAGGAGCAGTCGCTCTCATCGTCAGGTGTAATTAATAAATTAATAATAAAGTGTGTGTATTATAAAAATACAATGTAGGCAATACAAATAGTGTGAGATAATATAATCGTGATGATCATTTTATGGATGAAAATATTAACATTATTACCTCTACTTGAGTATGAATATATATTTTTATATTTTACCGTTATAGTTACGAGAGTATCACGAAAGTAAGTAGAGGCGGCCCTCTTAGCCCTCTCAGTGGGTATGATACTGGCTTGTCACACCGAGGGATCCGGGTTCTATTCCCGGATCACAATTTAATCTGTGTGATTTACTCAAGCCTGGGTGTTTTGTGATGTATTTCGCTTCTGTAATTGGGCCTCCTGGCCAGTTGAAGCGTAAAAAAAGGTGAGATAATAGATCTGAAGTAGAGGTAACACAGTTTATGTTTTGTATTCATTTAATGATCATCGTGAATGAACCCTGTAATGTTAACAGGAAATCCATGAATAATATAAAATAATCATATTGCACTACAAAGTATCTTCTTTGGAGTTAACCGCAGAATATTTTTAAAGATTTATTGTCTTTATATAATATGATATAACGATGCCTGCTTTGGATAATTTGGCGTGAAGCGTAACCAGGAAAACAGAAATGAGGTACATAGCACCCATGTGTTCTCAGTCTGTCTCTATGGTGATGAAACAGGGACTGAGAGAATAGGAGCACAGGGGGATATGCTATGGGGATGTGGTGCTGGCGAAGCATGCGATTAAAGGAAAACAGAAATGAGGTACATAGCACCCTTGTGTTCTCAGTCTGTCTCTATGGTGATGAAACAGGGACTGAGAGAATAGGAGCACAGGGGGATATGCTATGGGGATGTGGTGCTGGCGACGCATGCGATTAAAGGAAAACAGAAATGAGGTACATAGCACCCTTGTGTTCTCAGTCTGTCTCTATGGTGATGAAACAGGGACTGAGAGAATAGGAGCACAGGGGGATATGCTATGGGGATGTGGTGCTGGCGAAGCATGCGATTAAAGGAAAACAGAAATGAGGTACATAGCACCCTTGTGTTCTCAGTCTGTCTCTATGGTGATGAAACAGGGACTGAGAGAATAGGAGCACAGGGGGATATGCTATGGGGATGTGGTGCTGGCGAAGCATGCGATTAAAGGAAAACAGAAATGAGGTACATAGCACCCTTGTGTTCTCAGTCTGTCTCTATGGTGATGAAACAGGGACTGAGAGAATAGGAGCACAGGGGGATATGCTATGGGGATGTGGTGCTGGCGAAGCATGCGATTAAAGGAAAACAGAAATGAGGTACATAGCACCCTTGTGTTCTCAGTCTGTCTCTATGGTGATGAAACAGGGACTGAGAGAATAGGAGCACAGGGGGATATGCTATGGGGATGTGGTGCTGGCGAAGCATGCGATTAAAGGAAAACAGAAATGAGGTACATAGCACCCTTGTGTTCTCAGTCTGTCTCTATGGTGATGAAACAGGGACTGAGAGAATAGGAGCACAGGGGGATATGCTATGGGGATGTGGTGCTGGCGAAGCATGCGATTAAAGGAAAACAGAAATGAGGTACATAGCACCCTTGTGTTCTCAGTCTGTCTCTATGGTGATGAAACAGGGACTCTGAGAGAATAGGAGCACAGGGGGATATACTATATATACACAGGGGGATATGCTATGAGGATGTGGTGCTGGCGAAGCATGCGATTAAAAAAACAGGTACTTCTTCCACTCGCGTTTATTTTAATAGTTCGGGGTAGATACAAATATCGAGTAAAATACTCTCGGGTAACTCGATGGACGAACGCACATGATCATAATTGGACGTAGTTAAAAAACATTGCATTGAGAAAATGGCTTCTAAAAATTTGAATCTACAAAAACCTAATACGTCAATATTTAATTCATTATTGGATATTTTTTTATGGTTTTTTAATGTTATTATAAGAAAAAAATATATTTACGAATACGTGACATGTAGGTACTACAGGATGGATTCTTTCTATCTGTACCTACTATCCGAGGCATACAAAACTTTCAATCCACTTGGATGTTTTCTACAAAATTATCATCGTGTAGTAACAGTAGAATTAAAATGGTGCGTAATGCACCTATACCACATAAATGTTTTCAATTAATAATTTTGTTTGCCTATGATTTATAACTTTGAAGTCGAAGAAAACAATCAAGCCACTAAGAGTTAATTTAACGGTGCAGCCGTAATGTGGGTTAGAAAAATACTGAATTATTTCAGCATTTAAAGATATCGTAGTGAGCTGTCCAAAACCGTATGTAACGCATTTTTAGCATTTTGTGGGATGGTCACTTTCTGCACAACTATGTCCAATTAGTTCTTCGATCTAGTGGTTAGGTCCGAGGTTCCACTCGTCTCGTCCAGTGCTCCCCTCAGAGTTGCTGTGCACACCCTTGCTCACAATTGTTAAAAGCAGATATCCTCTTAGCTGATGGTTTAAACCACCTCGGTATCCTCTGTTTAATTCCAGACAGATCCTCCCTGGGTCATTGTCCTCCTGTCACTACTGTTGTTGCTGCAGCTTCCTCTGCTGGGTACCCCGATCAGATCCCTTTGCAAGCTAAGTTGTCAATTTACCTGTTAGCGAAGGCAAAAGGCTAAAGATCCCAGTATATGATACACGAACACAATTTTGAAACAAAGCAAAGCATGTTTGTTCTTGCACACCACTGTTGCAGTGTCCAATTTCTTACGTCTTCTCAATCACGCTCTTCAGTTACTGAAGCTTTTAACAGGACCGCTCTTCAATACTTGGTTATCTTAATCATGCCAGGTCTTTCGCGAACTTCTTTTATTTTCGTCAACACTCGCCTCATATATTTTGTACACTATTTTCTCTTTACTCATATCTTCCACATGATTATTATTAGTAGTAGCCTAAGCCATTAATAGGCCTACATAGATTTATGAAAAAAATATGGGTGTATTGTCATCAACCATATACCAGAATTGAAGAAATGAGAAGGGTACTCAGTTGGATGGAAATAAAAAAATTAAAATTTATAACGTTCTCATATTTGTATATATATAAAATTCTCAGTAACAAAATGCCAAAATATTTTTTGAAGAAAATTATTGTAAATAGTGATGAAACTATAATACTAGAAACTAGAAATAGGAATAGAATAAGATAACCATTTAAGAAAATGTGTATAAAGAATTGTCTAATGTGCAGATGATAAAAATGATGGTACTTTTACATGTCGGTTCCTAAAGAAAAAGTATTTATTTAATTATAAAAAAAAGATGAAATTTTTTTTTTATACTATAAAGAAGTTACGGACGTTACGTGAAGTTACGACGGACGAACGGACGGTCAGACAACGAAATTATTATAACTAGGATGCTTTAATTATTGTAAAAATAGTAGAGTATAAGATGTATATTATATTTTAGAAACTAGTACTACAGATTATAGATTAGATTATATTATTGATTATATTATATTATAGAATATGTAAATGTAATTATGCAAGTTATTATGGATAGCATATTAATAATAGATTGTAGAATATAAAATGTAAATTACTAGTTTATATACGGGGATGTCGTTTTAACTAACTTAATAAATAAATAAAAGAAAATAACAAAACTGTATTTTGTATCTTCTGTTTACTTATTGACAATTTATATTGATGTTATTAATTGCTGGTGATATCTTTAGACAGATTTGTATTACACAAAAAAACAAATTGTTATTCTCGCGAGATTGATTTATTTAAGTAATCTGATAGTAAAGATCCTCTAATCTCATTGAATTTCCTAGCGAGTCAAACTTAATTACCGAAATAATCGAATCACGTAAATCACTGGGAATTAAATTAACGTAAATTAAACGAAGTACGTGCCTTGGGAACATCCAGATAAAGCCTCTAAAAAAAGCAAAGTTTATGTTGCAGGCTGTTAAAAAACCATGACCTTGCGTTCACCTATTGTGAAACTGGTTATATCTAACTTGTAATTAAATTTTTTCACACCTAATCTTCTTATGTTAAATTCTTCTCGAAATTATTTAAATTATAGCGGCAATATCGATCAGATGTTAAAACATTAATGATTTATGGAATGGAATTGGACGATGACATGATTACTGATATCTTATAATAACCAACTAGAACTATGTTCTCTGTAGTTAAAATCTCTCTGTAATTACTCGATTTCATGAAGTTAGTTTTAGAACTGGATTGTTGAAAAAATATTTAAATCAATTTCAATGATAAAATTGTGCTGTAAAATTTTGAACATCAGCATTTTCATTTGTAAATTTAAAAATATAAATGATGAAATTACAGCTTACAAAACAATACGATCGCAAAAGCAGTACGCTATATTTATATATTTAACAGTTATATATACCAATAGTTAGACGCCATAAAATACTGAAATATATATATTTATTTAGGATACTTACCAATTTGAATCGTTCAGATATGTAAAAAATGATAATGCTTTAGAAGTGCGATTCATCAAATAATTTAAATAAATAAATCAATTCTCTATTATTTTCAAATTGATCTTCTTCTTCTTCTTCTTTTGGTGTCATGTCAGGTCCCCCCAAGGTTGACTATCACCCGAGAGAAAGCGTCCCTGTCCTGGGCAGCACGAAACAGCTCTCCAACACTCATTCAACGACAACAACAACAACAACACACTTCAAATTGATATTATTTTCAAATAAATTTACTTAGTATGAGTTAGAAATCACATCTGGAATTCTAATATTCTTCATGAATTCTAGTCCAATCAATCTCGTACAATCTACGTCGTGGTAATCAAACGTCAAATGTGAGACGTATTGATAAAAATGTGAATGAAGAAACTTGCACAAAGTACTGGAAATGAAAAACTTCACCCGTATTGAATTTGAGATGACTGTTGAGATTGCATCTCCCCATGTGGAAATGCATCGACACTTGCTGCATTCCTGGGTTCATGATTTTTTAACACCAAAAATGTACTTTTTCTAGAACATTATACATCGATCTGGTAATTCCTTTTAGATCGAGAATTAGACGCGCTGTTTGGTTCCAATACGTTCCTACTGAACGAATTACGTTTTTACATTTTTTTGTGTACAACGCATCTTAGTAGAGTACACTTCAGTAGCAAATAACAAACGGTAGGCGTAAGGTTCAATATTTTTTCGAAATTGACATTATTTACAAATTCGTATTTGTATTTAAGAATGTTTTTAAGAATTTAATTATAAATTCAGCGCCAAGTGCGCAAAAATCAAATTAAAAAAAATAGTTATAAATGTCCAAGAGAGAAGGTATTGTAACACGAAGATAAGAGTAAAAAGTTAGTCAGTGTATCTTAATTGTAAAATGGAAAGTTAAAATTTTTACGCAGCTATTTTTTTTCAGTTCGTAAAATCATTTCCATCATGTGGTGTGAAACTTTGAAATATTCAACCAGCTGTCAAAAAATAAGACGCCATTGTGTTCGCCAAAATAAAACAAAATATATATATATTTTTTTTTTCAGAGAATTTTTGAGTGAAATATTAGCGAATATGAATATATGTGTATAATAATCTTAATTTCAGATGAAACCACACAGTAAAGCTACTTATAATAAAGTAAAATAATTATTATGAAGATCAATTTAAAAAATAAATAAATATTATCATTAAAATCAAAAGTTTTTAAATTTAGGTTTATGTGTGGCTTTTTGGTCTTGTGGTTAGGACTCTCGCCTCGTGATCCAAAGGTCACGGGTTTAAATCTCACTCTAGACCAGCATGTTAGTCCTATTTTCAATAGCACAAGCGTTTAGCTTAGTTTGAAAATAGTAAGAATATTGATGTTACATGTATTCCGTTTTCGCATCTCTATTAAAAAAAAATGTTTCGCCAATGTGCCTCGAATTTTAAAGCCAGTGTACGGGTATTCGCCTAGTCAATGGAGATATTCAAATAAGAAATAAAAGTTCAATAATATTATTCACTCATTTATTCATCTTAATGTAAAAGTTATAAGTACCATAAATAAGAGCGCATAAATACTAAAAAATAAATAAAAATAAACCACATAGTTGAAATATGGCATCAATTTCGTATTATACTTTTTCTTTCATTTGGTTATAGTTGGACCAAGTAAAGTGTTATTTAATTGTGTACAATTGTGTGAGCTTGATAAATAATATATAAATAATTATTACAGAAACAGATTGGACATGAATAGTTTAGAATCACAGTATAAAACCAGTGATATTTAAATAAATTTGAAGTTTTTTACATGTAAAAAACATACATACATAAAAAAAATTTAGTATCTTTCTATTTCTGAATACAAATGAGCGTCTGCTGGTGGACCCCTGTCGGCTAGAATGGTCGGTATAAAGAGCTTTTAACGCGTGTCTCGGATGGAACATCTTGTCGGCATCACTTGACAAGATCTCCCGAAAGGACCCCGGATTGATTGTGAATTAATTGAATTTCTTGTTTTCCTGCTACCAAGGCGACATCTTTCTAATTTTATAAACACTGCTCGTAACGTGAGACGTGTTGCTCAGTGTTGAAGGAAACCTATTGTCATAGAACGTCCGTAAAGACTTTATCTTATTATAGAAAGCTCGAGTAGGTTGATGGTCTGGTGGTTAAGTTGCCTAGTAGTTGGTCGGAGCTTCGAGCCTCGTTCTAGAAGACCACCAAATTATTCCTATTTTATATATACATATACTGTCACGGGATTGCGGCGATAGGTGACAGATAACACACTCTATATTAATTAAAGTTTTTTTTATGGTCTGGTGGTTAAGACACTTGCCTAGTAGTCTAGTTGGTCGGGGCTTCGAGCCTCGTTCTAGAAGACTTAATTTTTTAATTTAAGTTTTACACAAAAAATACCCAAAATTCTGATCACGAACTTAACTGGAGCTGTATAATGTAATTTGGACTATTCCTCACTATTGAGAAACTTCTAGACGTTTCTTAAAACACTAATCGCTAACTTAAACGCTAACGATGGAGTTGAGGGTGTAGTTGATGGTAACCAATCCAAAGTACGACTAAAGTGAGAAGCTGTGAGCGTCTGTCCCACATGTTAATGGCGGCTCACAAATGGTGGGTGTGGCAACTCGACGTATTCGGGTAGGTACTAGTCGCATACACCATATTATCTAATGGGTGTCCAGGCTCATTAGTTTAATCCGATAATTGACCACAAATGGGCAATGATAGCGGATGCAGCCCTAGCTAGTTGGGTCACTCTGGGTCCACGTCTGACGACCAGCGGTGGATAAAAAAACGTATAGTCTACAGCCGGAGAACGAGAAGAGCTGACTCTAACGGCCTACCTAGGTAATGAGTTGTGACAGTTCTAAGAAGAAGAAGAAGAAGACTAATCGTTGACATTAACTTCTCGAACGCCGGTAGGTACGCTCATAATTTATTTCGTTGGTCGATGTAATGCGCACTGAATCGCCGTTGGTTCGTCAAACTTAGACTGACTGCGCAGCGATGGTTCGTTTATTTTTGTAGAAAATGTTTCTTTCTGGAACCTTCCCGTACATTCGCGCAAGTTCCTTTAATTTTAAAAATGTCTAAAAAAAATTGTAAAATCTTTGATTATTGGTCTAGTGGTTATGACGCTCACCTAGTGATCTGATGGTCGGTGGGTCGAGTCCCATTCCAGGACACCAGCAAGTTAGTCCTATTTTCATAGCACAAGCGTTTAGATTAGTTTGAGAATAGTAAGAATATTGATGCGATACGCATTCTGTGTTCGCATCTCTATTTAAAAAAGAAGTGTTAGTCTTTCTGTTTTTATAATCTCGTGACTCTTGATAATGTATATAGATATGGCAGCAGATAAAAGAAAAAGGCTGATACTGAGAGAATTGGTGATACATGAGGGGAGGCTTATATCCTGTGGTGAGACACAGGCTGATGATTATATATGATGATGATTATAATGACGTAAATATGCTGATAACTTAGGTATCCCTATATTTAATTAAAAAAATATATTTTTAAGGAGAAAGATATACGAGATACCTACACATATTTTTTTTATTTTGTTTTAAAATGATTGATATGTGTGGTGGTAACCATGTTACATTAGTTTCATATATAATACTTACCTTTTATAATCCATGACAACGATCACATTTTTCACCTAGTTTCACGAACTGATTTTTTTTAAAAATAAGTTACGTCATAATTTACGACGTCTTCGAGTCAAGTTTATTGGAATATTGGGAAATTAATTGACATGAAAGCTTGGCAGGTAAGGCGCTAGTGTTATTGTTAAAGCTATAAAAAATAATTTAATTAAAAACAACCTTCGTCTTGTTCTGCAATTATAATCATTATTTTTGGTACAGCGTTTATGAATACAGTTTGTAATAATACGTTTGTGTAGCCACACGTTGCATAATGGGGCTTTTTAATTATACTTATCAGTATATCCTTGATCATTTCGATTTTGAAAAAAATCTCGAGTGCCGTTAGATATTTGATTAATAAACCGAGAAAAAAAATTGTACCTTCGTGAGTATGTGTGTACATATGAGCAATAAATAGTAATGTATAATGCAAGGTAATACTGCCTGGGTTCACTACTGGAGGTCACATGATCTATATTAGATGAAAGCCTAAACATCGGGAAGGGTGGGGTAGACCTTGTTGGAATTTCAATAGGGTTGTCAAATAAGACAGAAGAAACAAGATTTTTTAAATTGGTTTTTTATTAATTATTATTATATCTTTTTCTTACTTTGTAAAAAGTAAATATCATATTTTTCTGTCTTGTCATTCTCCTTTTAAGGGATGTTTGAGGGATGCAAGGATAATGTCGTTCATTACATTACTATGTCAAGCCTTTATGTTTTATTATTCCTGTGGAATGTCAAATTGTTTTATATTATGCCACTTAAATTGTGACTAATCACTTTCAATATTATTATTATTGTCAAGTCTGTTTTATAATAATTTTAAATTAATTAATAATTTTTGCACTGTACTGACATTAAATAGCCTTATTTTGGATTACCACTGTACTGCACTATATATCAATATGTGAGTTTTTGTTTTAGGAGTACGACACTTATCGCACAAGAAATTTGATAATGATAGTCCCAATATTACATAATATAATAAGGGAACCAAACTCAACCGTTCTTATGAGCTATTATTAAATTGGATAGCTAATATTGATTTTGAGCTTAAAATGTCATATTTTATTTCAATACCAAGTACCTACAGCATTTTCGATCAAAATATGTGAAATCATATTTTTTGAATGGCCATCTCGGAATCTCTCACAAAAAGTCACCCTTTTGACGGAATTTTAATTATTCCCCTATTTTACAAATAACAGCTCAGATTATTTTCCTTGATTTGATTGTTTCTGGAGCGTAAGCAAAGGCTTTGTTTTTCATATAATTCACAAAGAAAATCGTCTAAATCTAGAACTTCAAACTATGGTAAAAAAAAATTAGTCAACATCGATAAATAACACAGTCCATTGCTGTTAACACCAGCTTCGTTTTCACAATTTATGTAGTAAATTTTCAGAATTTTAATTGCGTATCGACATATTTTTGTTAATGATATAATTTTTAGTAACGAGGATGTCACGTATGACGTTCGAAACCCTAAAAGATTAAATGATATTCAAAAGAATCATTTAGTTAGATGAGTTTAGATCGTATTACGTTTTTTTTATATGACGTAGTGATTGTATTATGTTATATTACGTTTTTTCACTGGAATTCTAGGGCTACTTGGATGATCAATTTTGTAATCTTATATGTATTTGTTACCCCTCGAAATGAAGTTTACGAATTTTAATATTTTTCGATAATTCTCTGTCTGTTTCCATCTTTAATGTTCTCTACACATCTGTCCGGGCAATCGTCAGTACTCTCCAGCAGACCTACATCCCAATTGCTTCGATCCAGCACGATATTTCCTGTTGCAAAGTGTACGCTTCCGTTCAAAATATGTAACAACGGACCATGCGCATAGTCAATTCTAGGCTCAAGTCACGATTGGCTAAAAAGGATTGTATATTTACTAACATAAGGAATAATCTAAATAAATAAAGGAACCAAAATTTTTTGTCGTCTTAATAATCGGGTGCTGGAGATATGGTGCTGGAGGGGAATGCTTAGAATTTCTTGCCAGCAATTTGTAATACTGCCTTAAACGTAATTTAATTAATGGTACATTTAAATTCGAGATTATTTATTTTTTAATCCTTTTAAAAATTTATTTGTGGTAATGCAAAGCTAATAATTATTAATCTTTTTAAAATTAATAAATAATTTACGTTTGAGTTCCCTTTTCTTCACAATATTTTTTTATGCAAATGTTCTTACTTTAGGGTAAACACTTGAGGTAAGCGATTAGATCATTTGACAAGAAATCCTATCTACATGCGAGTAATCGGGACATGTATAACATAATATAAATATATATTATGTTATACATAATATATATTTATATTATGTATAACATAACATACTCGCTATAAGAATAGAGTGAGCAGAATTATGTTAGGTTTTTGTATTTTCTTTGCTTAGATATAATGAAATAAATAACAATTTATTTTTATCCTTTCGATTTGCAAATATTGACTGCCAGTTTTCTGTAAATAATTTCCTAGTCTAGATTAATAAATCCATCTTATAATATTGTCACGGGACGTGGCTTTAGGAGTCAAGTCAAGTGGAAAGTTTTATTTATTACGCAAAAGTCACTGGACACGAATTTAGTCGAAATAGTGTTCTTAAATTTATAGAATTTTGTTTCTAGAATGTTCAACACATTTATTTTAATACTATTTCTTATTTTGCACTAATACATCGCATTAACTCGCGATAATATTTATTTATTAATATTCGCGTGTAGAAAAACTTCTTGCCTACCGTTAGGTATTTCCTTTATTTATTATCGATAGTATCACTAACGCTGGTTACACTGCGTATGCTTGAGTCTACTTTTATATAGGTGAAACCGCCTTCTAGATTCTTCGAGACTCCACGACAACCGCCCAATCGCATCGGGAGACCTGTGGAACATTCTGGACGATTCTAGGATGTTCTATGGTATTGTTCTCAGTATAACTGAGTGACAAACTTCGAGTGGCCTCGACAACGCGCAATGAATCCGGATTTTAGCGTCTAAGTAAATACCTTAATTATTTTTATTTTAACGATGGTACGTATAAGAATTATAAGTAATTATTGTAATTTTCATTATTTCACAGCCCTGAAGATCGACGGGCTGGCTGGTTGGGTAGCATCGACACTTGGAAAAAATGAGGCTAACGTTTTAATTATAGGTTTCGGTAAAGTAATTGCTTCGGAAAATTGTTGGTTTGTTTGCGACGGAGCCACCTTTCTGGCGCATACTCCGTTATTAGGATTTGTAAAAAGTAAGAGTTAAGTTTGTTTAACACACGCCTGATCGGGTGTGCCCAGGGGAGGACTAGAGGGGTGGCTTCGGAATAATGTGAGAGTATTTAAGCAACTAAGTGATTTAGCTCAACTCAAAATATTACCACATTTTTACAAAATCACTCTTCATCCCGTCCAGAGAGGATTGAATATAAGCTTTGCCTTACAATATTTAAGGCTATTCACAACATGGCCCCTCAATACATAACCGACTTCTGCATTCCATTCTCCGCAAATAATAGACAACTAACACTTCGCTCAGCATCAACATCTAATACAAATAGGTTAGCTGAAGTAAATCGCGTCCACAAAACTAATTTCGGTGATCGTGCTTTCGCGGTGGCTGGACCAAAGTTATGGAACAAACTACCTAACAAACTGAGACAAACTGACAGCTTACCACTGTTCAAAAAACAACTTAAGACGCATTTATTTAGACAATCCTATAAAAACCTATAAAATCTAACCACAACAACGCTAGCTAATGTTTTCCACTCATATTGTGCACTCCGCGAAAACACATAATTCTTTCAGGGACTCACAAACTATTATAGTACTCAATTTTAATTCCACTTCTTGTATGCCACCTAGTGAATAAGTAATAGTAAATAAGTTTTTTCTTTTCTAGCAGTAAGTTGTCTTGTAAGATAATAATTTCTCTGTGTAAAGCGCCCTTGAGGTGAGTATTTCGCGAAAACGGCGCTATACAAATTATCCAATTATTATTATTATTATTATTATTAAAATAAATGCGAATGAAAACAAATAGAATTTAATGCTTGTTAGTAATATAATAATACGATATTTGTGATATAATAATTTCTCGGTGAGACCTGTAACCATTGGAGAACGTGTCCTCAGGTGGCAGATAGGGGGATGCTCGCCAGATATGGTGAGTAGGAGGGAAATTAAATACCTCTCGCGGATCAACAGGTACCGTAGCATCTGATCCAGAATGGGAAGCTATTCACAGCGTCTGTCCAGGTTAGGGGCAGTTAAACTTGATCCTGGTAATGGGAAGCAGCATTATCGGTACTGGCTGGAGGCCGAAGATGAATGACATGGCAAGTTGAGTTATCAACGGTACAGTTGTGGCACTGCATTGCGGAAAGCAACGGAGCACCACCGCAATAAGATCTCCTAGTACAATAATTATGGCTGATATCGCCAAAATGATCACCGACCTCCGATAGGAGATGGCACCTTATGAAGAAGAAGATATAATAACACGAAACAATAAATATACACCTTCTTACAAAATAAATTATACAAGAAGTAGGTATATGCATTACTTACTAATACTAATAACATTCGGTATTCACCAAAACACCCAGATTCAGAACCCACCAAAACAAATAGATATGAATTAACTTAAATTTCTTATCCACAATTTGGCGTAACTCATGATGCAAATACGTTCGCCATGTTTATGAAATTACTACGAGCTTGTAAATTTTAAAACAATTATGAAAAGGTCAAACTAAACAATACAATGTCTTAGTAAATAAGTTGTGCTTTATTAGAAGAATATGTTTTTATTGAAGAGACTCGGTTTGGAACAAAAGTGAAAAAGTCTATTGTCACAAATGTCTTGTTTTTTTTAAAAATTTTATTAATAGAGACGCAAACACGGAATACTTGTCACGTCAATATTATTACTAATTTCAAAATAAGATAAACGCTTGTGCTATGAAATAGGGCTAACTTGTTGGTTTCTTGGAATGGGGCTCGAACCACCAGCCATTCTTCCGCTGTGACACATTCCTCTCTCCTAAATAACTAATTAAATTATTTACATCTCTCTACATATTTTTTACTCTGTGGGTACTCAATATTATCAATATATGTTACCTTTCATGAAACTATTACATGTATTCCACTGGCTGTTACGACATGTAATCATACTTTATATATCATGCACATTTTTTTTGTTTTTGATTTACTTTCATCTTGTGTACTCTCTTTTATTTTATATATCATTTTATATTGTGTACAATTTTATTTTTTTTGTTTTTGATTTACTCTTTGTAAATCAAGATTTCGTACTGTTTTCTGTTCTGCTGCATTACATGTAAATTGCATATCACTGTATTTCATGTATTTCTTGTTTATATTTTGTATATCAGTTTTGTTGTATGTCATCTAATAAATTATAATTTCCTTGTCCTTGCACCATAGAAACAGCGAAGAGGTTTTGTGTGGTCGCCTCGCCGCACCACCTACACAGCTTCAGCGACGTAGCAAAGAGGACCACTTTAGCATTAAAATAATGCCAAACTGGGTGGCGAAGTGTAGGGCCGATATGGGAGCTATTGCTCATAAAACGGCCCTGGGTGCGCGGTGGGTCCTTTTCACTGACGAGAATAAAGGGCGACATTATTACTACTTTTTTATTTTTTCTTACCCTATGTACTTTTTTGTTATAATTAAACATATTTTCGTGTCACTTTTTTTATATTTAGTTTTGAGGAGGTATATGCATGTAGGTTTTTGGATTTTTTTTGTTCGTTTTAAAGTTAACACTTTTTGGTGAATTGTCATAGTACTGTATATACATAATAACACACATACTATATATAATATAATAACACAAAAAATACTAAGTATACATAATAGCACACGTAATATTATATATAAGAATATATTATTCCGGTCTATTTACTCAGTATAATGTTGTTTCTACGATTCGCAATGTAAAGAAGTGTGTTTTGTTCCACTGTTCAAAGAAAATCAATGTGGACGGTATTCTATTATCGACCAGAGGAAATTTCATGGAATTTCCTCAACATCAAATCAAAACAGAGACGTGTTTGCAGCAGTAGGAATATTTATATCACATATACTACATTTCGTATTCCTCACCTAATCCAGTCCTGAACATGTAGATTGGGAGGTGACAGACCTTCATTAAATATACGATAAATCGTTGAATAATTTGATTGAAGGATCACTGTTTACTGCTTTCACGGTAACAAATCACTATGGATGACATTGTGATGTGGAGTCGCTATTTTGATTTATGTTATGTTTACGATATGTTTTAAAGATAATTGCATATCAAAATATTCGATATTGTATGGTTTTATTACTTATTATATATCTGGTTCTCTACTCATAGGATTTTTTTTGTCACGGGTATTCTAATAACTAATACCTAATATACTCTCAAACGGACAATGGAATGTCTAAAGAATTTATTTATTTATTCATTCTTTAAATACAATTTTTCTTTAAATACACTCCTTTCATAGATTTATTGATCACACTTATTGTATTATGCTTAATTTTCTCTAACTAAGATCTTGATCTTACAGGGGCATGCAGTGGGAACATTGAAGCATTACTTTTACGTAACCACATAATTTGAAAAAAATCGAAATAAAATATACACGTCGTAATTTTCCTATCACAATTATTATCATATTATTTATTCTTTAATATATTGTAATAATTTTTTAGATAAATGTTTAATTTCTATTTTTTCCGTTTGATTACGTAAATGTTCCCACTGCATGCATCTGCTTGGTATATTTCGCTTGGTATATAAGTATTATGAAAACTGCATATTTGAAAAATATGCAGTTTTCATACTACTTGTTTGGTTGCGTGCCTGGATCTGAATCGCCTTTAATATACCTAAATGAATGAAAGTGACGCTTCTCCTCAGATCACAATGATCCTTACCTGAATCTGAAGAGCCATAATGATCCCAATTAGATGCAAATCAAAGGATAAAAATAACAGAGAAGTTTCTCGTTTCATCATTACCTATATTGCCTTTGCCAGATGTTTCTATATAAAATAATATAATTGGGACGACAGTCGCTGCATGTCGCCCTATCACCATCTTTTATCTATAAAAAAAATAACGGAATTTTTTGATTTATTTTTCCTCATTCATTATGTTTTTCACAAAAAATCTACAATTTTTTTTTGCATAGTACGATATTTTTAAAGGATATGATTGTTAATATATCTACAAGAGACGTGTAGGTATAACAAGACCTGGTCTCTTTCACCTAGTATCCGCTGATAGAAAAAATGTTCCCTCTAAGTACCCACTCTTAACATTGCATTACAGCTATAATTTATAACCTGAACAATAATTAAAAATTTCCCAAGAATGTCTTCGTAACAAATAATACCTACTATTTGTATGGTAAATTATATGTCTTGTAAACATGTGAATTTTATGATTTTTGTTGAAAAAATATTATAGGTATAGATCTTTTGGAGTTTAACACGAAATCTTGAAATCTTTTATATATTTCTGACAGGGCTATTTTACCAATGATAAATTGATAAAAGTTATTGTAATGTTAGTGAAATTATTATATCTTATAATATTATTCTTATAATACTATTCTTCTTCTCTTTATTATTTAAAGTCTATTTATTATTCAACATTTTTTCTTTCTTCTCTCTTTTCATTTCTTTATTATTAAAATTTTTTGAATATAAAATTTTCTGTATGTAAAATGTAAAAAAAATTATTATAAAAAAATTCTCTTCATTATTTAAAGTCTATTTATTATTTAAAAAATAAATTTTATGACGATTTTTACTCCCGTCTTAGAGGAAACGTTGATTAGAAAAAGCAGATGACGAAAGGAAAATAATCAATAAATATATCAACGAGACACTTGACATGGCAGGCGAGGCTACCTATGTGTTTCATAATACTGGCTGTATATTAATATTTCATACGCGTAAAAAATTTAATAAGAATATGTGAACGTGATAACTGCCAAGAGAATGGTAGTACACGTATCTTGGTAAAGCGTTGAAGTGACGAAACTGAAGAGTGACGCAATTAAGTGTGGTGATGGACTTAGAGGTATATTATTTGTATATTATTTGTGTATTAGCTTCATTCGGAAGAAATTCTCCGGCAGACTGGCAAATTGCCTCAACTGTCAAAAAATTGAGACGTGAACTTTGCGCGGCCCGTGTGGGGCCATGCGAACAGCACTTAACCGCTAATGTGTGTGCGGTACAAAGTATGGACGAATAATGTGAGAGGAATTTTTCCCACAGTCCTCATACACAGATCGGCTGGCCAATGGGGCGTCAGTCACGCTCCCGCGCTTTCCGAGCGGAGAAATTACCATAAAAACACTATTTAAACTGCAAATTTCAATTTTTACATATTTCTCCTCCACCCCGGGGTGGGAGGCAGCAGGAGCGGGGAGGTCGAGATTGGTCGCTTCCCAGTGGACTTCATTATTTATTTGGGTTTCATATTTTTAATTATATTTGATAGGAAACACATTTTAATGTGATGTAGCAATTTTAAGATATATAATAGTTCTAAGATATTTAAAACAAATTAGATTAATCAGTTAAAAAAAGATGAGAAAAATCTAAATATTCTTATGCAATGCATCAGTCATCATCAATGTATGACATTAGTTTTCATTCAATGTACTGTAATGTAATGTAGACATTAGAAATCATTTAATGTCCAATTATTACTTATTTCAGTACAATCGCTACTGATTTTCGACACATCCGTGCCATTTACATGCATTGCTTAAACTTTTTAAATTTTTTTTTGTTTATATTGTCATTGCTTTATATTGTTATTCTTTATATAGGTACTTATATATAATTATATTATATTTATTTATATACTTGCCCTATATTCTTCTTGGGAATTGTATTTTGTGCTTGACATGTATAACGTCACTTAATTTTTTGTATTAGAACACATCAGACCTGATGATGGCCTCAGCAATGGGATCCGAAACGTCAAATCAGAAGTTTTCGATGCTAGTTTTTGCAAGTTTTGAGAAAATGATATTTAGTGGAGAGTTTCTTTTAGGGGTAATTTTCTTTTATAGTACCTATATATTATATGTTTACATAATACAATGTCGACAGTATAGGATATATATTTTGTAATGATTGGTTGATTGGGAAATTCAACACACCTGTGTTTTTGTTTATTTTTTCTTTTGATTCATAAACTCTGTTCGCTATGAAACAATCAAGTTAGTGCCTCAAAAAATGTTCAAAGTTTTTTCGAGACTATCTCGCAACACCTCTTTTTTTATTTTATAAAATGTTATTATTTTCTAAAAATATGTGAAAAACGTACTCCTCTACGACAACTTAACATATTCCGAGAATTTTTGTTTTTAATCCTTAATTGTCAATAGCAGAGAAATTTCAATAATACCATATATAGCTACATAGGTATAACTACTCAATGCACTACAAATATCGTCAATAATCAAAATAGTATACCAAGTTGTGACTTGTAAAGCAGAACGTACTAAAAAAACTGGGATTCTTTTATCTATGCTAATACTATAGAGTTAAAGTTTATAAGTTAAGATGTAGGAGGTAATCTCCGAAACTACTTACCCGATTAAAAAAATTCTTTCATCAATGTTTAGAATAAACTTCCAGGGTGAACCTAAGCTATATATTATCTCGTTAAAATAAAATGACTTTTCATGGAGTCCAATTATGCAACCTAAGTCGACGAAGAAATGCTCTTGTCGAATGCGTTTCTTACGAAGGCTGCCTTAACCGTAAGAGATATATATATCAATATTTTTTATAAAAAAGTTGTGGAACCAAAAAAGACTTAAAAAAATTGCAACAAAATATATTTATATGTTAAGGTTAATTCAAAAATTGATAAAATATGTATAAAATATATATTTAAATTTTATTTTTATCTGTTGGGGGTAATTTAAGTAGGTAATGTAAAATTCTTATCAAAATAAATTTGTTTATTGTCAGGAAAATTTTATTAAGATAAAAATTTCCTTTAACACAACATTGTTTGGACGAGTAGTTTAGATTATATTGATTTTTCACTGATACTCATAGCCTCAAACTGAATTCCACGTGGATGAAGCTGCGAGTACAGCTAGTCTCTTATATAACTTAAATGAATGAAAAAATTTCAAATAAATTTATAAAATTCTGTGTAAGGAAAACTACCTATCATCGAAGAAACTAAAAAATTTTTTTTTGAAGGGATGTGCATAAAGAGTCATTAAGTAAGATCATTATACGTATTAATTTTTTTGTTTATATTTAAAAGTAGCAAAGGTGTTCAAAGAACAATTTTGGAAAAAAAATTATACAATGGCACTGAGCATAAAATTTGTTCACAGGTGAACCAAACTAGTTCTTTAGGAGAGGGAAATGAGTCACGGCGAAAGAGTGTATCCTCCCACGACTATCTGAGACATATTTATACTGGAAGTTAAGTAGTTATTCTATAAAATTAAATGTCCTAATGAAAAAAATATATTTTTTTACATAACATGTACTTTTAAAATGTTTTGCTTCAAACCGAGTCTCTTAAGTGAAAACGTCTTTTTATAAATAAGCGCGACTTACTTACTAAGACATCATACTTTTTATAAGTATTTAGTTTGACCGTTTTATAATTGTTCTAATATTTACAAACTCCAAGTAATTTTTTTAAAAGCGAACGTATTGACACTAGACGTAGTGCTAAAAAGAGGTTAAAAATTTACGTTAGTAAATGTCAATTTACTTTGTTGGTCTATGTATAAGAAATATTATAAACATGGAAGAAAATATAAACATGTGTCACAAATAGCTGTTTGAATATCATATAGATTTTCGTATTATATTATTCGCCATTATTATATTTGAAATACTATATTAGTTGACATTTTGCTGTTTGAATATTATACAATCTCCATTACAAATTGAATGAATACATGTAATCTATATTCAAAATTGAACAAAAACATATAAGAAGAAGAAAAATAAATATTAGCAATATCAAAAAAAGTGCCAATGGTCTTAATTTGTTAATTGAAAAGCGCATTCTGGAAAATATACCAAACTAGGAAGGCAGGAATGTAGTGATGCAATTTAAGCATTACTCTTCTTAACTGTCAAATGGACAATCACAAAATATTATTTCTTCTTCTTTTTAACCTTCCTTGATATAAAAGCGATCATAATATTGCCAGAAATAACTGAAAATAGTTGGACAGTGTATTTTTGAACCATTCATTGCCTTAAGGTTTTTAGCCAAGATATTACTTTCAAGACCTCTTCTGCTCACAATTTTGTCTTGAATGATTATTATTATATTGCCCTTTATTTACAAAATAATAATTTATTTTTAATAGTCCAGATTATGGTTGGTAAAATAATGAACTGCAATTTTTATTTTAACACCAATATAGTTATAAATAAAGGTAATAAAAATAAAACGAGACATTCGCAACATGAATTTATAGGTTATAAAGTTCTTGCTTGAAAATATCCCGATAAATAGTATTGACTATATTATGTACCCACTTTATCTATGTTTGTATAAAAAGCATTACTTCGTAAATTTTAACAATAAATATTCGTATGTTGACTTTTCCATGCAAGAGTACTAATCAATAACACGTCAAGTTACAAATGTTCACTGTACTGTGAAATTTTAACACTGGGCGTTCAATTTTCTTACTGCAAGTCGATCCACCAATCACGGAGCGCTGTGGTTGATTTTAAACACTGATTGACTACCTTATATTCAAGTTGACTTCGGAGACGTAGTTCTTTCTCTCTCCAACGTAAGCAAACCTGTCAGATGACGCGAGGAGGTCTCTGTTTTGCCAGAGAGGCTTGTTCGCGTGAAAGCGAGATGTAATTTTGTCACTTTACTGCTTGAAAATCATTCGACTTGCAGAAAATACGTACGTTTCGCTAAATCAGCGCTACAAGACAAATTATATTAATAAAGTAATTATTAGTGACTTGAAAATATTTGAAATAAATAGTTTTTTAAATAATAAAATGGCATCCATTTATTTTCATCCGCTTAGTCCTCGGCTTTTGTGATTCTTCTTTCTCTAAATACGTATTTTCTTCAGTCTTTATTTTTGTATTGTATAAAAATGTTTATTTTTACATAATTTTTATTTATTGACATATTAATTTAATTGTACGTCCATAAATGATTTTAATTTAATACGCGATGGTAGAAGTTTTATAAAATACTAGCGTATTCAACAAAAATTAAAAAATATTTTTATACGAGTTTACAGAATTAAAAATGTCTATTTAAACGTCATTAAGTGACGCACATTTCTAGGAGACTAAAAGATCTTGATCAACTGGATTTTTTATGTGTAAATGATCGATACTCTTCAAAATGAGTGTTACGGAAAACAGGTTCTCGGCCGGCGACAGCGAGGGTTCCGTGCGCCTCTCTTAAAGCGAAATGATCCGAACGCCTCGCAGTACCTACCCAGGGATATCTACCTTCGGCTACAGACCATTCAGTACCCACTGACCGCTGGGGCGAACGAAGCGTTCTCCGCCATAGACAATCTCCATATCGCACACGCCGGCGTCCGATGTTCCACATTTGAATATAAAAATCGGCGGGAGTTACGAACCGAAAGTGATCGCTTCGCGTGTCGTGTGCTCCGGGAGGATGGGACGCGTCCGGTGACAGCGCATTACGACGAATCAGACTCGGGAGGTGCTCTTTTATCGCTGGGAATAATCGTGTTGTTAATCAAATAAAGGCTGACCTCTTGTTAAGGTTGTGTCAGACCCCTTCATGATGGTTGTCAGGCAGCCCTGATGTCAGTGCAGGATTTATTGACAGATTGTGCGAGAGCCCAGTTGGAAATTTATATAACTTTCTCGCGGAGCTGTGGATGTAATATTATATTTCATGGTGGACTCGTGAACTTTGACATCCGTTGTTATACGTTGATGATTAAATTTTTTGAATGAAAAAATTATGATGACGAACTATAATTCTGTGTTCAAACGATTGCTTCGTGAAACATTTTTTTGAAATTGACAAATAAAACAAATTGTTGTGTTAATAGTGAAAAAGTGATTTAGTTTAATTATAGTGTTCACAATGTTTACACGGTAAGTTAATCAATTGGTATATTTTTATAAATATTCTATTTAATATCAATTTATATATTTACTTAAACGGAAAATAATTATAATCACGATTAATGATCGATGCTACGATTGTTAAGGTATTAAACACCGAAATATCTGTAACATCCGGGTTCTTCAACCGCTTTTTTTACTGCAAATACACCGCCACTTTAAATCAATATCACTTTTAATATTAATATTTGGAAACATGTAAATTATAGTTATTTTAATTTTGATTTGACACTTAATTATTTATTTAAATGCCTAATTGGTTCATGTGAAGAAATTTGCCAAAAATATCCGTTGGAATAATAAAATTACTGTAAAATGACATCAACGGCTAGGCGAGACACGAACCCGATAAAAATATTCGTTATCTTAATTTTTAACTTATTATAATGAATTCATATATCAGTAGTTTGTAACTCAACACAAAAAAGAATTCGGGTTATGCCCTTAAATATAAAAATATGATAAAAGTATAGGAGTAGTTTTGTGACGAATGCGAAAAATCCAATTTTATTTGATGTTTCAAATAAAATTACGTCACAATTGGTCTAAAAACAGGAGGCACCTATTAAAAGATGTTTAATTAATTTCTGCCAGGTGTAGGGATCAATCTTTTGAACTTTTTAATCCCACTTGACCATGGGAGCTTTAGAAGGAGGCTTTAGAAAGAACCAATTATATTCAGAAATATTTAAGATTTTTTTCGTATAAGATAGAAGATGGATACAATTTGTGGGATGATATGGTGCCCACGATAGGTATGTGCATTAAGCAATAAAAAATAAAACAGCCATTTTCAGGGCTGACCCGGCAAGTTTAGATTAAAATCATAATTTAGAGGCGGAACATACTGTAAATCACATTAGTCCGTTTCTTTGTCGAAGAACCATAATTTAGAGAATGGATACGATCAAAATCATTTCATAGTTTTTTCAATAAATTTTTTGGAATACGCTGTGGATAATTTGAATATTTACCTACAGAATAGACCAATATACTTTAGAAATTATTACGTAAGAACGTAATATCAAAATATTTGTTTAATTTAATTTAATTACAAATAATTCATTTAAGACGTTAACTTGAAGCTTTATTAACATGTAAAATTACTAATAGGTGTTTAAAAATATTTCCACATATATTGATTAAGAAACCAAAAATTAATACTGTAGTTATTTTTAATGTAAATTTGTTTTTAAACCTCAACAACTTCAACCCTTGTTAAAACCTCAACAATTTTTTTATTCTGTTGAAAAAGCTGTTTAGTGATAGTGTAGTTTGAGTGCTTTGATTAATTTCACATCCTTACAAACAATTTAAGCGGTGTTCTTATTTCCTGATAGGATCCTCTTAAGGATGATCATCGACATCAGTCCTAATGATGGACCCTGCAACAACCCGAAATTTCGGTCAGAGAGGTCGGAGATACATGGCAAAATAGTCCAGAAAAATCCTCATAGATGATTCTGAATGGCCATGAAAATCTAAAAACACGTCAAATTCTAAATTTTTTTAGTGTGAGGTAAAACGATTTTAATTCATTATATACCATTTTGCAATTTTGATTCACATATGCCATTCTATCTATTAATTTTACATGTTAACTGAATAAATTAACGAAAAACTGAATAATGAACTCTTATTCTCACTATAATTTATAATAATTGGGCATAAAAAAAGAATCACAAAAATATTTTGAGACCCGAAAACCGGTCTCATACTTATGAGTGTTTCATGGGAGCAAAAATGTTTATTTTTGTTTGTAAAAAATATCTTCGTAATATCGCAGCGTAACAAC
The DNA here is from genome assembly GCA_016648135.1 of Agrypnia vestita. Taxonomy (NCBI): domain Eukaryota; kingdom Metazoa; phylum Arthropoda; class Insecta; order Trichoptera; family Phryganeidae; genus Agrypnia; species Agrypnia vestita. Next base: position 36,914 of record JADDOH010002881.1, read on the forward strand.
TGATGAATAATATTGTACAACACATTTTTTTATAATATTACAGAATACGGTAAGATATCACAACATGATTTTGCCGCTCGCTCCAGCGTTGATGTTTTTGAAATCAATTGTTTTCTCTGCCATGAACTTGATATATTATAACTTGGTATATTATTCTTTTAAATATATATAAGATATATTTAAAAGAATAATATACTTGAAATACTTAAATATACATATATCAATATTTGTAAAAAAAGACATTATCTCCTAAATATTTTTAAAATTGACAATGAAATATTTAAAATAAATAATTTTTTATATCGTTGACTGAAAATGCTAAATGAATGCATAATCTAGAAGATCGGAAAATAAATCCAAAAATAAAATTTAACCATTTTATATAAAATCAAAGCACCTAGTTTCTAGTCTAATAATCCCAAAGTATTAAAATTATGAACCTCTAAATATGTTAATATTGGTAATGGTCTATTAAAATCGACTGTGTAAGAATTATTATATAGATTTAATTATATGATTCTTCAGTAGACAAAGAGTAATTAAGGAAACAAAAATTACTGCGGTACTAAATCACTCATAAAAGCATAATTAATTAACTACATGCAGAGTGGAATAACTTTCGGTTGGTTAAAAAATAAACGTTGCAAACATTAAACGTTTTAACTAGTGTTTAAGGATATGTTTTTCTGTTCAATAAAAAATCGTAAACAAAGCCTTAGAGATTTGAAATAAGTACATTATTTGCATACAAATTTCCAATTACGCACACGTGTTGCAACTAAAAGATTGAGTTCCTTATAATAAATTATTCCGACAATGGAACACCTGTCGGAGCATAGATGCGCGAATATTTAAAATTCATCCCGTTGTGTAACGAATTAAGAACGCCAAAATATTTAAACGATAATGGTATTAACCAGTTGTCGAAATGTGCCGCAAAATAACGTAATGTTGGTCCGATTTGTCACGCGTTTCTACTGAGCAGTTGGATGTTGAAGTTTAGAAATATCGTTTCGTTAGAAGTGAAATTAGGTTAAAAAATATCGTCTAATGATTGAAGAGTCTCATATTTAAGTCTTGATATAAAAATGTTTTGTAAATTTGTAGAAAATTAAAGATTAGATAACATATATAATGTTAAAAAATGCGCCTGTGAAAATTTCTTATATTTTATCTCTTTATTGTACCTACATTAATTTGAACATAAAAGACAAATAATAATAATTGCCTTCAGCATTATCTAATATTATAAATAGCTACAGGGTGAAAACAAGAAGACTTTGTAAGCATATATGTATTTTAAAAAGAAACTGAAAGAAGATATATATATTTCGCAATCACAATAATTAAAATATTATCCAGATTTTAATATTTCATAATATTCTGCCAGATAAATATTTAATTTCGATTTTTTTCCAAATACACCTACGTTTATTTAAGCATTCGCATTTCTGTTGTTCATAGTCCAGCATACTGAGCCATACATTATTGCGGGTCTAACAATAATCTGGCATACTTTTCCTTTAAGTTTTATTTGGAACTTAAGTCAGCTCATACAGATTGTAAGCCCTAGGCCATCGTATAAAAAGACTTCCACACAGGTTTCTCAGATTCATAGCTTCGTCTTTGAAAGACTTCTATGATTTATTTTTATTAAAAAACTAAGTCTTATAAATCCAAGTCAGGAGAGATATGACGTGCAGTAGAGATCAATGGCGTCCTGGGATAATAATGACTTACCAGAGGTTGTAGAGCCTATAGTGATGAACAACACCCGACCATAACCTGGGCTCATGATCCTAAGTAATAAGGAAACCGATCGGAGGAGTAGTGATGCTGATGTAACTGATAATTTTAACACTAAACATACTCAATCTCCTAAAGGTTCTATTCAATAAAATGTACCAGTATATATACTGTTAGTTGAAAGAATTGAAAATACTGATTTTCAGGCGTATTCTACTATACATGTCAAAATAATTCGAAAGAAGTTCATGTATACATTAAAAAGTATATTGCTCTCACTCCACTTTAAAAAATAACGTTGCATTGTGTAGAGTGATCACTTAAGCCAGCTCATACAGGTTGTAAGTCATGGACTATCATATAAAAAGACTAGACACGTTTCTCATATTCATAGCTTGGTCTCTGTGAGTCTTCTATAATTTATCTTAATGAAATGGACCGGATTTAAATCTTTGTGATAGCTCTATTTATTGTAGGATTTTTTTACAAGATTACTTTGAATTAACTATTTTTATTACTTGTATGTATGTACATCAGGAGCGTGCAGTGAGAACAAGAAGCATGACTTTTATTTAAACATATATTTGAAAAAAAAAATTTTTATCTGGCAGAATATTATGAAATATTAAAATGTGAATAAAATATTAATTATTGTGAAAGGAATATAAGGAGATATTTGGGTTTCTTTTCAAAATACTCGTATGTGCTTAAGAAAAGTCATGCTTTTTGCATGGCCCTGATATATATATATGTCTGTATATTCACACACCCAGTAAACACCCGTAAACTTGTTAGTAAAAGTGTTTCCCCTTTTAAAGTAATTTTATTTATAGTTGTATGTTTATCGATAGTTGATATCAGGTTTATATTTCTACTATTCAAATTATAACTGCCAATTTCTTGGGTATGCTTAGATTTAATTTATTTTACATACACAACATTGTAGCTTACAAATATATAATTAGAAAAACAATGTATTATTACTAAATGACAAAAGAGTTAATAGTAATGACAAGAAAACAAAAATTTAAAAAAATAAGAAAGTAACTTTAAAAAAATCGTGTTACTTATCAACTCAGCTCAAAATGTTTTGATGTGATCTGATGAATGAAGAACTGCGTTTTCTTTTCATATTCGGATTAGTATGGTTTATTTTCAAAATACAAATGAAATTTCAATATTCGTTATATTGAATTTATATTTAAATAGGTACATCATAATTGAAAAATAATTTCGTAAACTTGTTGGAAAATTAAACTATAAGCTTTTTAAATTGGACCCCGTTAAACTTGACCATAATCAGAACCAGAACTTCTCTGTTCACCTGAGAGATGGCGCTGCCTGCACTCAATCAGTTCGACTTTAATGTTAAGAAGGAGGCACAATCCCGTCACGTGTTATTTACTTGTATTGCGACTTAAATTTTTTTTCCATAAAATATTTTTTTAACTAGCTTACCCGCGCGGCTTCGCACGCGTAGATTTTTAGCAGCTCTTAGTTATATTTTATCAATTTGTGTATTAACCTTAACAAATAGATATATATATATATATATATCGTACTATACTACATATATATTCTACAGAAAGTATTTAAATATCTCTTACTGTTAAGGCAGCGTTTGTAAAAAAACGCATCGCTCGACTATTTTTTCATTGACTTGTCGAAACTTGTTGAAAATAGGTCACCACGAAAAGTAATTTTATTTAACTGAAATGATAATGATAAACCTAACCTAACCTACGTCAACCCTGATAGTCTATTCTAAACATTGGTGAAAGAATTTTTAAAATCGGATGAGTTGTTTCGGAGATTAGCTCCTACATCCAAACTTACAAACTTTACCTCTTTATATATTAGTACCTATAGATTTTCTATATATTCTATAGTAAAATAAATATAATGTGAGCAACACTGATTTCGTGTTTAAATAAAATAAATTTATTTTTTATGAAGACTCTTTGATATTTACTTGGTTTAAGCGAATAAATTTATTGTATTTGAAAATTTATAAAATAATATAACCAATTTTCATATGATATCTATGTACTTGCATATCATAAAATATATCTTCCTATTTGTAATAATTATATAGATATTTATGAAATTACTATCATACAAATGCCAATTGGCTGTACACAAGTATAAACGCGTACCCCGCCGCTCCAACCCAGGAGCTTAAGAGCATGCCTAGGTATAACACGCCAGCAGAGTATATTAAGGTATATTCGAAAAGGTCAGTCATCAACGCCTAGGTTTGATAAATGGAATAAAAATATTAATATGTAAATTTTAATACATTTATTTTGACTTTTTATTTTTTTATTGAGTATGTACATACTTGATATTTGTGTTTTTTTTTATACCAACGTATGTTAAAGATCTCTTGGGTCGATCGTATTTCAAATGAAGTGGTATTAGGATGCATGAATAAGTTGAGAGAACAAATAACAATGATCTAATTTGGGATGGTACATACTTCGGATATACTCTCCCCAATGATAATACGATCTCTAACAACTCACCTTGCACGGGATAATAGAAGAGACGTTAGAAAGTGGTTATCTTCATTATTATTTTAAATACAAATAGGTATACAAAAATAATAAAAAACAAAAAGATAAAAAAAAAAGAAAGTTCCCAGGCAGCAAAAGTATGCTGGTATAAGGGAATATTAAGTCTATACATATCTACTTATTACTATAGTACAAGGAACTACACTTTAAAAAAATTCTTTTACAATATCATAATTTACTAAATGCAGTGGAAAATTTGCAATTGGCATAATTAATCCATTATTTTATATTTGTAAATATATACATCTGCTGTTAATTTTCCCTCAAATAAATAAATAAATAAATGAATAAATAAATATACAAACATGTCAATTTTTTAATCACAAAGAAAAGGAAACATATTTTTTTTTCCTTTTATGGCTTCGGTGTAAGGTAATTGTAATCGCGATTTCACGATCTGCTCACGTATACAGGTGAAATTTCGTCCAGCAATTATACAAAAATTGCTCTGGATAAAAAACATAAAGGTACTATAGATTTTCTCGGTCATGTATGTACGTGTACATATATTACGCACACATTACAAACCTTAAAACATGTCAATAGCACGTTTTATTACCCGTGATGTCTTGTAACACACACTGTGTAGATAATAAATATATATAAATAATGTATTAAATAATTTTATGACGAGCAGATAAAATAAAGAGCGAAGTATTGATTATAGGGAGCTATTCCAAATAATAGGTACTCAAATAGCTTTTGTATTGTTATTGACGATTTACAGCTTTTACAAAGTAGGTTAGTAACATACCGTCCAATATATTGCTTCTCCATATGCATTTAAATAGATAGTATTCGCGAAAACGGCGCTATATAAGTTGTCCAATTATTATTATTATTATTATTTCATTTGTTGAAGTAATAAAAATTAAAGAATAAAAACCAAGTTTTTACAATACTCCCTTTCTTATTTTATCAGGTTTCGTGTCTACCAGACGCGTCGGAGTCTCTTCATACAACTTACTCAGTTGTATGAAAAAACCATTAAAAAATTGAAAAATCCAAAATTATACTATAATTATATATTTTTTTAACGAAAATTAGACAGATCCTTTTTGATCGTCGCCACGAGACTTGCAAAGTTTCAGCTCGATTGGATCACGGGAAAAGGTTAAAAATTGATCCAAAATTTTTGCGTCAAACAAACAAACAACCAGACGCTACGAGTTAAAATAAAAGGAGTAAAAATATGTCAGCTATGTACGAGTAAAAAGGCTTAAAAAACAAAAAAAAATGATGTAGTTAATAGTTCCAAGTTTTTCCGTCCATCTGTCTGTCTGTCCATAACGCCTGTAATTTCGTTAGAATTCAGGGGTTAAAAAAAGTAACCCATAAAAACCAAGTTTTTACTATACTCCCTTTCTTTGTAAAATATAACAATAATTAAAGACGAATTAAAACATATAACATAACACTAAACTTACAGAAATTTAATATATTTCTAAAATGTCAGACGTTTTGAGATGTCAAGCTTTTGATAGATTCAATTATCATCAATATCGTACCTTATGAATTTCCAGCGTCAAATGATTTAGTCAGAATCAGATTTGAGTAATGTAGAATTCTTCAAAACTAAGCAGAAAGCTAAAAAAAATAAATTATTATTTGATTTTTTCCCAAAAAAACAATTTTCCTGTCAACTGTGAACCAATTGTTTTGAAAATTTTCGAAATTCGTAGTGATGTACCTATTATACCGACGGAGTAATTCAAATTTAGAAAATATTCCGCGTCGTTATCGGGCCGCCGCGCCGTTGCTAATCAAACTTTTCTAATGATTCCAAATTGAAAAAACCGATAAAATTTCTAAAAATCCGAAATTATACTATAATTATTAACTTTTTTAACGAAAATTTGATAGATTTCGAGTCTGCTTGCCAAGTTTCAGCTCGTTTGGATCACGGGAAAAGGGTCAAAAATCGTTTTTGTTGACCGGGGACCTTGAACCCCGGGGACATCAAACCCGAACCAGCCGATTAACGCACACGGCTACGGACGCCTCTCCGTATACCGCCAAAAAGATGCCATAAATATATACTAAGGCTTAGCAAAGACGCGAACCAATGTTGCATCATTTTCGACGGGTTACAGCTAGTACTTTATTAAATTCTGATAAATCATTAATTAATTAATTAATGATTTATCAGAATTAATTCCGTGCCCATTAGTAATTCCGCCGATTGTGACGTGTGATAGGTGCTTCGTTTAATAAAATAATAACGCAAAACGTTTGGGTAGGAACAACTGGACAATACCCCAAACAGATTGCAGTAGGGGCCATCGGAATATCATCTTTTTCCGAAACTTAATGAAGTTTCAGGTGGAAACTGCATGCTGACCATGGCTGTCCACGAAATCATCAATACCCGGTTCTAAGAAAAGACGGGAAATTACTCCAGCGAGGCAATTATCAAACTCATCTCCCGGTGTCAAAATGCTCGGATGTTGATAACGAAGATTTCATTAAAAAGTAGTTAAAGGCATATTTTCATAGTAATTAGAAATCTTTTGAGTTTTTATAAGTCTAATGAATAAATTCTTCTAAGTTTATGATAAATTCGTATTATTTTATTTTAAAATAATCTGTACACCTCGCTACTTTCATAAGATTTTTTTTCTATTGTTTTATAAAACTAGCAATGTCCGTGCTATTTAACGAAATGTTTTCATGCTAGAGTTAACGTAGTAAAGTTTTCACAAGGTGAATGCAGGAATGAAAGTCGAAGAATTCAAAATCAAATCGAAGATCATCGTGAAAGGAAGAATTTAATCGTAGCCACCTGCAGGTCCTAACAGAAAGCAATCAGTGATAGCTAATTGCAGACAAAATGGTCGCATGGTCGCAACATGCGGCCACCAAAGTCGCCATGGACTTTTAATTTAAACATCTCAAAAGAAAAGTTTTAAAAATTATCACCAATAGGGATCTGTCATACGAAGAAAGACTGGAGGTGCATAATGGAAATCTGGTGTCAACTCTAGTTTATGGAAGTGAAGCCTGGAGTTGACAAGTTCGTTTAGGCATGTTTGGGAAAGTGAATTACGATAAAGTGAAGAATGAACTATTAGGCCGGGTTGCGCCATCAGAAGTAAGAGTAAGAGTTAAGAAAAAAGCATAGATTTTTACAAAAACGGGTGTTTTGATTGGTGGAGAACGCAAAAATCTATGCTTTTTTCTTAACTCTTACTCTTACTTCTGATGGCGCAACCGGGCCTTAGAATCAAATGTAGATCTAATCGCATTATAGTCAATAAATTAAAGAACGGACTACTGAGGTGGATTGGTCATGTGAAACGTGTGAGTGAGGAGAACATGGTAAAGAAAATATATGAGTGCTGAAAGCAAAAGGAACAGAAGGTATCCAAAAATCCTGGCATGTTCAGATAAAACAAATATTAAATGACGGTCTAGTTAAATGTTTCAAAATCGTGTGTTCATGAGAGGTTTTACCAGTATGGAAGTGGATGAGTTTTCTGCGGCTTTCTGACCTAATCCTAAAGAGCATAATGGTAAGTTAGTCCTATTAATCTCCATTCCCGTCTGAAATGAATATTGATTAAAAAAACACAATACGTAATCAGCAATATAAACGTGAAGCCATCGTACTAAAGCATTGAAATCATTTAAAATTCCTCTTCCGCAGTCATTACAAGATTAGATAAAAAAATGTACACATTCGGAATGAGAATAAGTTCCAGGAAAGTTTTGCCCGAAGTGGTCGCATGTAAAATCTGCCGTATGTTAATATCATGGGAATCAATTTATTCATTACACCCAAAACAAAAAGCAGCTACATCCTCTATACAGATGCTTATCTCGGCGGTGGGTGTCACGAAGAGTGGGTGTCAATTACTACAGGTACTAATGTGCCTAATGTGTGTATTCATTTTGTATTTAATTCAATCGATACTTGTTTTAAAGAAAAAAAAAAACAATACCTTTATATTATTGATGTATTTGGCATTTACATTTCAGAGATTCTGTTTCTCTCAAAACTTAAATAGTGAAAAAGATATAAATATATTATTCAACTCACGTAGAGGTAACAAGGTTAATATTACTTAATGATCAACAATATCTTTATTGTATGTGAGGAATTCAGATAAATTAACCTATTATTTTAAAATACTTTTAATGTATCGATTACGTTCCTTTTGGATATTTTATTGTTGCTTTTATATTTCAGCAGGGCGGAGAGAGAAAATGTTTATTTCCATGGAAATAAATCGCTATTTTTTTATCACAAGTTGTCAATTTATTTTCTTACATTCTCACTGTACTGCTTACCTACTTATTACAATATATAACATATTTATGTGCTCTGATATCTGTAAATAAATTGTAGTAAACATCGTTAACTTTGCCTGTCTTGACACACATTTCTCTAGTGAGACAGGCATGGTCCAACAAAAATTTGTAAAATAAATAATTAAATAAAAAAATTTGTTCCAATGAACAAATTTTTTCAATATTTGTATTTAGATTCAGGACATTAAGCCAATAGTAACCTAGAATTAATACGTAGGTATATTATTATAATGTATTCTAGATAAATTAATATTAGAATATTGATAAAATTAATGAAAATAAATCTCTTTGCTGCAATCTGTAATGCACTTAGATGTTTCATAGTGTGTCATCGTGATCATTATCACCAACCCTTATTAGCTTTTCAACCCCTGGTGGTTCTTGGCGTCCACAAGAAAATTCCTTCATTGATCCCTAATACTAGCTATTTATCTCCAGTTTTGGATTTCAACGACAGATATGTATATCTTTAAATACTTTGTCGCTTTAACTTAGTTAATGATTTGATTATATAAAGAGAGTATCAAAGGAATATCCTAGGTATGGAGCCTCCACTAATCATGTCTACATCTCAATTAATGTGACTTGGATATGTCTTACGAATGCTAGAAGCACAACCTCTACATATCTTCTTGGTGACTCCAGAGGTGGGTCGCCTTAGACTAAGCTGGGAAAAACTGAAAAACAAGTCTGATGACATTTATGAAAACACACTGAAGCATCGCAAGGCAGGGGAGAATGGAAGCTTCTTGCCGAGACTTTCCAGACCCTCCTAGGAAAAGAGAATGAAATTGATTTAATGAATATAAAGACAGAAACAGCATCGCTAAATTATCATTAAAATGGATAACTACGGTTACTCTACTTGAGTTTAATTACATTTTGTTTTACTCGAGTTTCGAATGTGAAGTATTAAAATAACTAAATTAAAGTACAGAAAATATAATATAATAAATATAAATAATTGATTAGGTGCATAGTTTTATAAATATCGATTTTAATGATTACACCATAAATAATCTTCAAGTAAAAAATTTACGCAAATTCCATTAATAATAACAATGCCAAATACAGTAACATCTTATCGGTCCTGAGATGCTATAGTTGGGTTAGATTAGTTGAAAGATATAATAAAGGTACTCGGAGATGAAGTTGAAGATCAAATTTTAAAAACTGATAACGCAGTTAATCTTGTATTTATTATTGAAGACGATATTTGTAACAAGTGACTAAAAATAGTAAGTAATTTTTTAAAATTTTTATTCATTTAAAAATACATTTTCTGTCTAATTTTTTTTATTATTGTCTAAGTAGTGTATTCCGGACATCTCCGAAGTTTTTGGCCGACATTTGGCATTCCAACAAAAGATCTATCATCAGGGATGTTTTCGCTAATCATCAGCTCTGATGAAGAACCTTGTAATCAAATAAATTCAGTTATTTTGTTGTCGGTACTTAAGAGTTCAACAAAAATTTGAACAATCAACAGAAGTTTCTGTGAATGAAATATTTAATAAATTTATGTTACATATTTATTCTATGTCACAGACGGATAAGATTTTTTCGAATTAGTAAAAAAATACGAACACTTTTCGAAAAAATTGGCGCAACCCTCAACAACGTTGGCCGTGCGTCAAATGCCAAACATCCGAGGATCGCGCGAAATGTCCAAAATATTCAGTGGACATTTTCGGTTGGCTCCTACGGCAGCGGCCGCGGAGCATACCAACGGCTCAACCAATCAGATATTCCGGCGGGAAAGTGGGTGTTGGATGACTAATGCCGATTTTAACGCTTTACATTTGCGACAATTTACAGACAGTTGGGACGTGATCGGCTTCAAAAAAATCACGGCATATTGACGCCCGTTCGATATTCAGCAGACGGCGCTTAATATTCGGCGCGGCCAGCCGCGGGTTTTATTTTCATGTCTCGATAGCCATTGTGATAAATTATGGACATTTATTAGCAGTTAAATGTTTGAAATTTGATTGACGTCGAATTTGTGAGTCTGATTTTTCTTGTGCGCACTTGCGTAACTGAAAATCAACATTTTTGTGGGCTCCACGAGAATAAAAATTCTTCTCGACAAATTCTTATTACGTTTAATTTTATGCAACGCATTAGTTGATTTTAAAGGGTTAACACGAATAGTTTTTTTATTTTTATTCTGTCATAAATGATTTCGATATTTTCTATCATTGAATGATTTGGCAGTCACTTCGTGGTGCAACATTTTAATATAAAAAATATTTTTTTGTTTATACTTTTTACTATAAAATATTTGTATAATAGTAATTAATTAAACCTGATGATGAGAGGGACTGCTCCTATTGAAACTGTAGTAAAGTAGTGATAAACGACTCAAATATTGTGTGAGTAGTACAAAGTTTAAATGAAAAAATACATTGTTACGAGATGGTAAAAAGAGATTACGTACAGAATCCTTCGTAATTATGTCGATGACGACAGCAAGATAGAAACATCTATTACCTTCTAGAACATTCTAAAATTATTCACAAAATTTGGGAAACGCCTGGAACAGCCTAGAAGCACCTTTTATTAAACACTATGTAAATAATCTTCTCGAGGGTTCGAAAGCAAGGTAATGTGTGTATAAATAGCGGGTCTTGGCCGCGGCGCGGGAGAGTTTTATTTTGACGTTTCTACTGGTGCGAGATTAGTGACAAGCCGTGGCGATCGGTGTTACCAACGTGTACGTGATACCAGTGATGCGCGATAATTAAGCAACTATTTCATTTAAACTTACACTACGTGCGATAATTGAAAAGAATTTTCTCGAAGGAGTATTTTCCAGTATTTTCATTTGTCTCCCTTAGCCACGACCCGTGACAATATTTTAAATCGATATTATCTACCTACGAAATTTTGTACAGCAGGTATTTACGTCACTATAACTAATTTAGCATCACGCCATTTCTCTCATTTCTCTGTTCTGAAACACAATTTTCGCTACATCCACATTCATACATCTTCGCACGCAACTCGGCAATTGTCGAGGCTTCTAACAGAGCCATCTTCTTGCATCTGGAACCTAGTCATGGCAAGTCTTTTGCGGCTACCCTTTCTTTCTGGTACGGTCAACACTTGCGTTACTTACCATTCTTTCTTTTTTTATTCTCTAAACATGCCCAAACTACCTGAGCGACCCTTTTTTAAAAATTCTTTTCACTAAGCTTAAATCTGCTTTATATTTTTTCCCAATTGGTCCGTCTTTCACTTTGTCTAATGGATTTGTTACACATACGTTTAATGGTTCTTATTAGGTATTTTACCATGCAACAAAACATTTTTTTTGGCAAAACAATACCTAGTGAGGAACATATTCTCCAAGCTGTGAGTTTGCCAAAATAACACACACAAATTTTAAAAAATACTAAAGAAATACTAATTGATTGCGCGATAAACGATAAAGAAATAATAATAATAACATTGTATACTTAAATATATTGCGTTTACAAAACAAGAGCAAAAATACACCAAAATAGCTACAAAATATCAATGGATTGCATACAAAGCTCATTAGAAATGTTACTTTAATTAAATACTTAATAATATTTAATGTACACAAATCAGTTACTTAACATCGTATTATTAATTTGTATATGCAAACTCAAAAGCGTAGCGATATATCTCCGATATAGAGATGCGACATGTAATCCGAATTTCTTTAAAATCTCCATTTTTGCTGAAAAAATAATGTTCAATACGCCTCGCAGTTCTAAATTAAATAGTAGTAAATTAATAGAACATGATCAATGTAAGTTGTGCGTGATTTTCGGAAAACTCGCCATGTTTGTCAGCATAAATATTCTAGCATTAAGATAAGTAAATATTGTCTTGAAATTTATATCATTACACAATATTAAATTTATATCATTATAGAATTAATAATGATATACTATTGAAGACCTTATTTTCGTTATAAAATTAATTTACATAACCAAAAATAACCGATAGAATTGCGACGTAATCTTGAGATATTTTAAGTCCGTTTTTTTTATTTTTATTTTTTTATTATTTAAATTTATTATTTAAAAATAGTTTTAGTCCGATCGGCCGTCAATGATTCTTTACAGCAAAAAAAATGTTGAAAAAAAGTGAACCTTTATAATAACATATAAGAACACCTTTATAATAAAGAGTAAAGTACAATTCGCATATATTTTCAAATACGCTTGTATGCGGTGTCCAAAAACTCAAATTTTGATTTTTATAATAGCTATAACGTTGAACGTTTTGTTAATTATTGAACCAATCATGCTACTGTAAAGAAAGAATATTGAAATTATACACATGATTTTTGTTTCGAAATAATCCTACACAAACATTATTTGGACAGTTAGGTCTATGTCCCCGGCATATTTTTGAGACTTTGTATAACGATAACCTTTTTTAAGATAGGCTAGATTTTAGATAAAATAGATAATCTGAAATCAAGGCGGATTTTATGGATAGGTTGCGAAAATAATTTTACCAAATAATTTAAGCACCGACTAATTCGAGAAATGAAAATTTATTATATCACGACATCTCATATATCAGAAAATTATTAACAATATTATTATCATCAATTAAATATACGCTTGTCATTTAATGGCCATTCATTGAATTCAAAATAACTAAACAATTCAGACTCGTTTATCCACGACACGATAAATTCTATCCCCTACAATCGGGAGTTTATAAAATTTTTATGACATTTTTATCTTTTTATTTACGAGTATACGACACGAAGTATGATTAATAAAAAATACCATTTTGACCCAAAATATTATTAAAATATAGCGAATGCAACATATTTATCTACCAGGAAAGGTTAGGTTATATAAATTAAAAAAAAATATATTTAGCAAGAAGTAGTAATAATTTTAGATACATAAATTTTTAACTAGGAAAGAAAACAGATTTGTTACAAAAAAATTATCACCATCTCAAAATCGACAGCAGTGTTTTTATAATATATTCAGTCTTTAAAAAAATTTCTTCAAATTCACTGTAGGTATAGTAGGAGTAGTCTGGATATTGGACATAAGATCTTATATTTTTGTAGTAGAATAGATCTAGAAGAGTTTTCCAGGAAAAATATTCATTATATATAATTTAAAAAATATAAACTTGCACACTAAATTATTCATAGTCATTTCAAAGATTTAAATTAGCAAAATGAAAGATTAAAATAACATTTCAGAGTTTTCTGTGTGAAGTTTTTCTGAGATATTTTGTCGTGTATGTATGACCTCTCTGGCCGACGTTTCTGATCCCATTGCAGAGTCCATCATCAGGGTTGATGTGATGGGATCTGGAACGTCGGTCAGAAAGGTCATATATACACGGCAGAAAATCCCAGAAAACTACACACAAAAGATTCTGAACGGCAGTGAAACCTGAGAACATTTTTCATATATAAGAGAATTATACTGTACAGTCATTCTGGAACGAATCTGCAGCTGAATATTTTGGCGTCCAGGCTAAATTTCTATGATTGTTACACAGTACGTTGCTTCACACAAATTTTCCGATATTTGGGAGTTCTTTGAGACCATTGTATAGTAATCAAATATCCGTCTTGAATTTTATTTCATATATACTGTGGTAAAAGGTCTATTATTTGAACCAGGAACCTTCATTAAATCGTTTGCCCCATATCATTTGATAGCTTTTAACTGTAGCTAGATCACGTATTCTATATTGTTCGGTTTGCGAGAGTTTATTTTTCGGGATTTCTTAGTACGTTTAAATCTTGGCTTTATTTGATTAGACATGTATTTGTAAGTCTCAAAGACATATAATATTTTTTCTTCTTAGAAGTGGTGTCTTAGACAATCAATGTACTAAAAATCTAGTCTAAAATTTACTGCAAACTTGTTTCGATAGCTTAAAATAAAAATGATTGAAATAATTTTGTCAGCAGTTTCGAGCCAACAAAGTCCACGAAGGGAGCCAGCAAGATGAGACGGGACCTGATTAACGCAGAGATCGCCAACCTCCGGGACCTGCTCCCCCTGCCGCCCTCCACCCGCCAGAGGCTCTCCCAGCTGCAGCTCATGGCGCTCATCTGCGTCTACGTCAGGAAGGCCAACTACTTCCAGCAAGGTAAGATTATAATCCTCACTCTAATGAAATTATTTCACCTTGCTCTTGTGCATCTGTTCATGTGTCGTCCAATTTCTTCACCGCTTTTTTTTATTTATTTTTCTTCATCTTCCTTTTTTTCTTCTTCTTATTTTAAAAAAGCAGAAAGATTTATATTACATACCATTTAGATACAAATCGATTTTAGTTCTTCAGAGATCTGAACATACGTACGTCAAATCGTTGATGTCAATAATGGGCAATTTTACAAAACCAATTTTCATTACGATTTTAATTTTTTTGAGGTACCAATGATCAATTTGTACGTTCTGTAAAGCAAAAAATGCATAAATGTATGCACTGGATGAAAAAATAAATTGAATTAATATTCTGAAAAATGTACAAAGACCAAAACATTAAATATTCAATCTTTTTTTCGTAAAATCTGAATTAGGTAACAAAGCCCATTTATATATTAGCCACTATTTAGTCAATTCTAACTCGTTTGTTTAAATTCCAGTGTTAAGTAATAATTTCAGAAGGTCACCTTTACGAATCATTTTCTATTCAATATAATTAAAATCTAGTTAATAACAATTTTGCGGTATCCTAAAAGTAATTCTATGTAGAGAAAAAAGGGGACGTTTTTGATAAAACTATATTTTATATATAATATAAAAAACTATTTGATAGAAAACCTTACGAATATTATGGACGCAATTTTTATTAAGTTTGTTGTATTTGGGAGGAAGGTTTGGTGTGATATATTTATAAATGCGTATCTTCTTATATATAAAATTTTCTGTAATCACATTGCAGTTATACTGCAAGTGATGTATTTCACGAAACATAAATATCTTTTGATCCTTTATCTATCCTACTTTAAATAACACTTTTCAACACATTTTCAACGTTATACCATTTTCTTTCAAATCAGTTTTCTTTTCGTACCTTGTTTATTTATGTTAGGTTGCTTGATTTTTCTAAATATATAGAGAATTTAGTAGCAGTAAGAAGGTGCGCAAGTTTTAATAATGCTTTAAAACCATTACGATATTATTTAATGGCTGATAATAATTTACGACACGTAAAATGTACGTGATATGTTTTCTATTGTCTCGGGTTCACGCTTCGTTTTACTCTGCTTGCACGACTTGTCATTTGTTGGGGTTATAAAACCCTAGTGGCGATGAAACTGTCATTTGTATCGTTAAATATTTCAATTATAATTTCAGATTCCTTTTTATTTGCCTTTTTATTTCATTGTTTTTTTTTCTATTTTGATTCTTTTGTTTATAGTTTTGAAGTGTCACGACTTTTCCCACCATTACCACCATCATGCACCGACGCCAAATATAGGCTTTTCAAAAGTAAGTTTAAATTTTAGTTTTCAATAAATAATTTTGTGTGCCAAAGGGAGATAGATGATCAGAAAATTATAATTTTGCACTTTTTTCTATCTAAATTTTTGGTCATGAATTGGAAATTCGTTCCTTTTTTCTATAGCAGATATTATGTGGATTACAGTAAAAATGATATAGTCAAATATTTTTTTCTGCTCGTTTTCGTTTTCCTTTAGCACACAGAAACTGATTTTAACATACTCTAGTTAACAACAATTTAGATCTTTTGATTGACACTATAATTTGTATCATTTAACTATATTATATTATTCCATTATATTTGAAATTAAAAATTAAAAAAAAAAAATATTTGATTAATCGAGATTTTTTTCTAGGCTTTAAATGGATTTCTGATGATGATGACGCAAAATGGAAAACTCTTGTATATATCAGACAATGCGGCGGAATATCTCGGCCACTCGATGGTAAGCTGAATTTTTTAATCAATATTAATGGCATTATTTTTATGATTTTAAAAAGCGTTGTTTAATATTTTCTTTTTCCATCCTCAGGAGGACCTGCTGATCCACGGTGACAGCGTTTACGACATTATAGACAAGCAGGACCACCAGGGGGTGCAGGCGGAGCTGTGCAGACCCACCCACCCGCCCGCCCCCCCGGGCTCGCCCCCCGGCGCGGCTCCGGCCCCTAGAGACACGAGGATGTTTCTGTGCCGAATCAACGTGGCCAGGAACGCCAGGAGACAGATGAGATTTGGAGATCAGAAGGTAAGTTCAGATTTGAGTAATAAGTAATTCCTCTACTTGCGATCATTCAAGGATACGAAGGTCTTTGTCTAATTATATAGATTAAGATTTTCAAATTTGGTGGCAACGTATAAGGTTATTTCGGGTATTGCTCACTGTAGTAATCGTAGTCACGTGCGGTCTTCTGTAACAAGTGTTTTAAAATGTAGATATATTTTTTCAGTTACTGTACGATTCATTTCATTCATATTATTTCTAGAAAACAGTGGTGATTATTATAGTAAATACTGGATACTAAAGCTAACTTTATTCGAATCAAATCTTTTCGAGTGTTTTGAGTGTTTAAACCTATTTTGTTCGTGTCTAGAAGACTTTGTGAAGTGTAATTGATATTTATTTGCAATAGGTGAGATAATTGTACTGAATGATAAGTATCGTATTAAAAAGAAAAAATCCCCTAAATACAAGAAATCAGGAGCAATTTTCACTGTTTGTAGAAAATTTTCTACTCAACACTTTACGTACATACTTTCTACGTGATATACTTTACTTTAGGCTATGTAAATAATATTTTATTGGGTGCCGAAAGCGACGTTTAATTTATATATAATGATCTACACTCAGTAGAGTGTAGTAACAGTACATGTAATGTAAAAAAACGTTCGTAAAACAAAATTCTCTTATCCATAGCTCTATAATTTATGATATTGCTTCAAAAAATCAATATTTTTGAGAGCAGGGAATATTTTTTTGCAATTTATAATATACTCGTACATACTATAAAACAAATCATTATAAACCTATGTGTGTAGTTCATAATTCAATGTACATGTATAAAAATATATAATTTACGTTTAACAATTCTCTAAATCTTTTACAATAAAAATGTCAAATATCTTATGACAGAAATAAAATGATATATTTCTTTAGTTGTACTTTTATTTTTAAAGACGAAGTGTATTAAAAGTATCCCCAGAAAGGATACGGTATTCATTGCTTTGAATAAATAATATTCCAACTGTATTTAAATATCATTCTTGTATAGCAGAATATTTATGAATATTACAATGTAATGTTTTATTCAAGAATCTGTACATGGTTTGATTCGTTTCTATGCTTCATACTTATGGAAATATTTATTTCCTTCGTTTTACCACTACGATCTATTCAAGGTTTTTTAAAACCATTCGTACCCTTTTCCTTTTAAAGCAATTCTACATAGTACCTACCTATCTAACAAACAAATTAATTACATTTAATTAATCATTTATTTCATTTAAAAACTGACGCAATATGATGTTCTAGAATAGTTTTATTTTCCCTGAATATTGATCTATATCTCTACTGTTTAGTGTCAATTTAGTTTACCTAACCACAAAAATTGCAAATACCGCATAGTGCAAAAACAATTTATGTTTAATGATTTTCAAATTTTATAATTTTTTTGTCCTTTAAATACGTTCAAATTATATTTGTTGGTTTATGAATTTATACACATTTGTGTGATCCTATATTTACTTATATTTTATAAATAAAATAAAAATATCGCTTTTTATTTAAACTTTGTACTACACACAATATGAGTTATTGATTAGTACTACAGTTTCAAGAGGAGTCTCTCTCATCAGGATCCTCATAGAGGATGGATAAAGAATAATTTGGAGACCGTTGAAATTTAAGAAAATCAAATTCTGAAATCTAATTTATGATTAATATTACATTTCAGTCCACTCTCCGAACTTTTTTCGTTATTGCATTAATTAAACAACCCCTCCCCACCGCGCGGCTACCTGACCTGCCCGAATACTTTGATAAATTTTGTATTTAAGTTAGTTATTAACTATACCTGATGATGAGAGGGATTGTTCCTCTCAAAACTATAGTAGTAATCAATAACTGACATTGTGTGTATAGTAAAAAGTTTAAAATAAAATAAAATTTTAAATAAAAATGTTCCACCACAAAGCCTGATTAAAAATATCGCTTCCGATTGAGTGCTTTTCACCAATTTCCGAATATTTGCATATTTTAAAAGTTACACTAAATTGACATATTTAATCTAATATCAATGAAGATTTAAAACTGAATAAGTCAAGGAATTTAAAATACTATCTATCTTAGATTACATCAAGATACGTTAGGTTTGCTTTGTCTATTCCTTTTCCATATTATTTAGTTTATTTTGTTATGTTAAGCTTTGTCTGAAAACTAACGTCTTTTGAACCAGATTTATATTATTTTACTCAAGAAGAAACGCGACTATTTGAAGTACTGAAGCGAATATGAAATAAAATATTGATATTTTTGGGCTATGAAATGGAACATAGAATTGAATAATGGGGCACACAATAGTTAGAGGTGTCCGCAGGAAAGTATCCATTAATCGTCCGATTGCGCCGAGGCAATCATCCCGACTGTTGGATATGCAGTGGGCAGTCGCTGAATATATTAATTTCGCATTACGAATTCCCCCTTACCTCAGATCGCTAGAAACAGCCACGGCGAATAACACAATAATTTACGAGGAAACGCCAGCCTCAGTACCTAGTACGGGGCTAAACAATAATCCCGATGGAAACCAATATGAAATATTATGCATTGAACGTCAGTGATACTTGTTTATAGTCCCCCGAGGCCACGGGGCCGGTGAGTGTGTGTGTATGCACCAAAGTCTGCGTGTAATTGATTTGCAATAGATGTGATGCACTCCGCGTACAATGGGATTGTTGCAAACGTGCAGCCATTGAAAGAATGGCGGAGGGTGTGAGGACTCTATTGGTTTTCCCGTGTCAAAGGTCATAGGGATTAGAACCTCACATACGTACGTATCATTACGCCATACGGAGTGCAGCCGTAGGCTTTCTGTTTTATCATCCAACATTTTACTTCTTCTGATACGTCTCTTTCCGAAACTAATAAATTCTATAATTATTGATGGATTTGGCGTTAACATTAAAGACATTGGATGATGTTACTCTCGAAACTTAATTAGTAAAATATAAAATGTAAACTCACGTAGACGTAACATAATTTTAAAAAATAATTTATTATTTGTTTGTAAATAATATGTAATGAAATCAATTTTTAAAAATTGCCAATCTACAAAGTTGCTCAACCAATTGAAAAAACATAATTTTTTTTTCACCAATTTAAATTTTACATCAATATTCTGGCTAACTGCTGTAATACTTCTTTGTATAACCAAATGTTACTTAAGGTAATAAAAGTCATCCGAAAATTGATAATAATTTAAATGTATTATAATTAATATAAATTAACTTTGTTTAAACCACTTATTTATTGAAAAAAATATTATTTATTTATTATTATTAAAATATTATTCTTTTGGCTACGGGTCATTCTTTTGATATTAATAAGGGTTTACAAATTTTACATACAAATTATACAGAATCACAATTTGATAAATTAGAAATTTTGGAAATAAGAAAGAGTGTAAATAGTAAATTGAATATTATAAATAATCAGGTCCTTTTTGCAAATAGTTATCTTTTAAATTTATTTTCATATTAATTAGGTACTTTATATTATTATTTTCCGTATATAACTTTTGATCTATACTTCGATTTTTAAATATTATTTTTGTTTTCCTGATGAAGAAGCCATTGGCTTTGAAACATGTTGATTTTTTTCAATAATTAAGTGGTTTAAACAAAGTTAATTTATATTAATTATAATTATGTTACCACAAAATAATTTTGCTACATTTGAAGAAGAAGTTAAATGTATTATTTTACATGATTATAAATAAGGATACAGAACATACAGAATTTACGAAATTTGATGGTAAAAATGTAGTTATAAAACCGAATACCGCCTACAATATATGTGAATCACATTTTGACAACCCACCATAATCTAAAAATACTCTTCATAATGTCGGCACACACTTTCATTGATATCATTTAATCAAGTAAAAATAATATGTTACGATGGTTAATCAAAATACAAAAACAAATGATTTGTAAAAACACACGGATATCTTAGGTAACTTTGCACAAACAATGCTCTAAAAATTGATTTGTCAGTTATAAGTATGTTTTGTAAAGCCGCATATATAAATTATCAAGGTTTTATATTTTTACATAAACTTTATTTATTTTCCTTTTAAAATATGAATGAAATACATCAATGATGTACCTATTTATGTAAAAACCCAATTGTAAAGATTTGTAATTATGTCGATGATATAATTTAAGGAAAACCATTGCAGAGTGATTATGAATTGTTATGGACTATGATTGGTAGTAAAACTTATATTTTTCAATTTTTCTGTGATCACACTCGGTAGTGAGATAATGAAGTATTATTTATTATTATCTATAATCAATTTATAGAAAAAACTTATGATTAAAAATGGCGAGAATAAACTGTGAAAGGGAATGTATATCCCCAGGTGATATCCAATACTAATATTTGATATATTGTATTCATATTTATTGGAAAATATATCAGGAGAGGGGGAGGGAGAAATCGAAAGAGGAGAAATGTCGCCTTTGTTACCCGCCGGATCCCAAAGAATAAGTATAACTTTTTTTTGTTTAGATCGGTCAAACGGTACAGATTTGTATAGAAAATAATTCAGGTGGTGGAGGGGGAAAGGGGGAGGGGGAAATGTTTATCTATGTTACACGCCGGATCTTAGAGAATAATTATACAATATTTGGTTAAGAACGATCAAACGGTAAAGATTTAAATTGGTAATATATCAGTGGGTAAAAGAGGGGGAAAGGAGGAGAGGGAAATTTCGCCTGTAATAATTAAGCAAAATTTTGTTCAGATCGATCAAACGGTGTAGATTTGTATAGAGAACAGAGAGACAGACAGACAGACATTGAGTTTTATAGATATAGATGTTAATTTCCATTTATTGACGAATGTACATGTAGTTGAGTTCTATGAATATGGCATGTTTAACCATTAAAAAAAAATTAGTGTAGAGAAATGTGTGTTCGAGGGTTGTTAATAAGTACCCGTGTCAGAGAAGGAACGCTTTTTAATTATTATTTTTTTCTCAACATGGTCGTAGTTTTCTTTCAGCTCAATACACTTGAAATACAGTCCAGTGAAATTCAAACTTTTATCGTCTTCCAAAAATATGATTTATTGATCTCAGCAAAATAGGCCACTGTTTCGGTGATGACTTACTTGTTTGACGCAATCCGTTTTCCTGCAAGCCATTTTTCCAGTTTTTAGTAATTCGTAGTTTGCTGTGGTGATTGCAGACAAGTGAGCTGGTGGATTGTCGTGGTGAAAGAGCACAGTTTTTTTTCACTAAATGGAAGCATTTCCACATGAATTCAGCGTCAAATCGGCCTAAAAAATCAGCAAAGTAATAGCCGAGTGATTGTCCATCTTTTCTCTAAATAGTCGGTGAAGACGATGCCTCGCTAATCCCAAAAAAACGGTGGCCGTGATATTTCTGGCCTAAAGAACAGATTTTGCCTTCGTTGGAGCAGGTTTGCCAGGTGAAACACGATGTTTCGTTCTGTTATACTCTTTCATTTCTGGCGTGGTCGCGAAACGCCGCAGACACTCTTCCGGATTGTACTTAAACGTGTCCTTACAGTGCTCCGAAGGTTTCGTGTGATTTCATTTTTGTTCCACTGTGAGAAAACTCATTTCGCCTTTAGCTTTCTCATGCCCAATTTTACATGTATGTTATTTTGTACGAGTTTAATTGATAATTTAATCATGTCAGAAAGTCAACAATAAATCAATAAAAGAAAATTATACAGAAGTAGCCTGTGGTACAATTAGGTATGACATCATATATTATATATAGGGCACAATCAATATACAAACAAAAAAAATAATCTTATTACTACTACCTTGGGTCTCCCGTCTTCTCTTCGTCGTCGAATTTCTGCCGCGCGTGGTGCGATGATGGCCATGTCCTCCACGTTCCCGTTTTCTGTGCCGGCACTGGCGGCCTGATTATCGCCCTGATAAATAGATCCACTGATCCTATCGTCCTCCTCTGGATCTGTCTAAAACAGCGGCAGTATCAAGCTACTCAATGCACCTGATGCCGCTGTTGAAAGACTTCTAGGTCCTCTTTCTAGGGATCCACTGGACGGTCGCTCTGACCGGTCCTTACCGTTTCCTCTGGAGACACCTCTCTGTCTTCCGCGGAGCTCCTCTGCATCTTGAATCTCACGACTTCTTCTTCAGGCCAGTAGGTATCTCGTCACTCTGACCTGCTGACACTTCGTCACTCTCGTCTACGGAGCACTTCGACCCTCACTGGTCACATTTCTCTGTCTACTACCACTGTCGACTCTACTACAACCCTCCACTCTCAACCGTCGAATCTCACTGTTTAGTCTCAACTCTCTTGGGGAGTAGCCAGCCGTCCTTAAAATAGAGTTTTGGCTACTGTGGGCCTCTCTCCTCATGCCTGGTCAATCCCTTGGTTCCCGTATCTCCAATTCCCACAAAAAATGCGACCACCCCGGTGTTGGAAACAAATACAATTCAAATTGGCGCGTTTTCACACTAAATTAATATGAATGCTTCAAGGTCATTCATCTAATAATAGTGTTGATTTATATCGAAAACATAAAATTAATATTATTCTTATTTTTTCTTCACTTAGTGGTATTAAAATTACCCATCCTTGATTTTACGATAACAATTATGATCTGAGAACTTGGAGAACACCTTTAATTAAATATAATCAAATTATATTTATAATTAAAAAAAAAATTTTCATGCACTATATTTTTCGTATTTAAGTTTCACATATTTATAGTTTACACAGATTTATGTGACTCGATCAAATTAAATTTTCTGTAATTAAACCATAAAAGGCGTTGCATGGTGAAAAGTATAGCGGCATTTTTATCATAGACCTTTTGTCTGGTAATTTGTTATAATAAATTTATGAATAATAACCAGTTACCCGGAACTAGATTAAATCTAGATGTATTACACCTTTATGTCAGGTAATAAACCTTCCTCGAATCAATCTCGATTAGAGTCATCTCTAACCACAAATGTGGTTTCAATATCAGTAATTTAATTGTTATTAACATATTAATGTAATTTTAAAATATGTTTTTGTATTTTTAACTCGTAAGAATGAATAGAATGTTTTATGCACTCGGGCAATTTGAAAAATTGTAAATCTGATATGTAAATATCGGTAGTGTCTGGAAATTATGCTGCCTGTATTATTGCATATGTCTTATAAAATTTTAAATCAGTTGACCAAATATTTTTTTTGATAATGATGTAAAGATGTTTTTAAAAATCTAAAGATGATTTTATACAAACAACTTTTTTACAAAAAGCTACATGGTCAAAACTTGAAATTTTGGGCTATTTCATAAGACAGATGTATCAATTATATGTATTATTTATTTTAATTTTATTATTTATTTAATTTCTATGTATTATTTAATACATAGAAATATAGTTTTAACAAGTGGAGTAATGGAAAAATCTCTAGACTATTGTCTATTAGACTGTAGACATTTTGTAAACTTACAGAGTATTAATTAAGAATAATAGAAGAACAAGTTTCCTAAATTTTGTATATTTTCGAGATCTTTTTGCATAGAACAGATTAATAATTACATCTTAGGCGTCTCCAATCGAGATGAGATACAGAGGAAAATAGGGTCAAGTACCAAGGGATCGCGTAAGAATATTTTTCAACTCGTATTGAAGTAGTGTTCGAAACATTTTATTGTTGTTCTATTCCAAATGATTTATGAATTGTATCTCATACTCGAATAATCTTAATAGGTACCCGTACATAACGTATACTTCTATAATATGTTAAACTTCACGAATCATATAGGTACTACTATAACATGTTAAACTTCACGTCTTGAGAGCTAGTTTCAAGGATAACAGTTAGGTATTCGATTTGAAAAAATAGACAGATTATTTAATGCACTATAATAGTGATATCATGAAGTTCGAAGTAGTGTTGAATCACTTTACTACGAGCGCGGGTAATTAAAAAGAACTTGATTATGATTTCATTTGGGTATCGATGGAAATATATTAACCGGTAAGAGAATGAGTCAATAAATTTTTATTCGATCTTCGATTACGTACATTTATGTTAGGTCCGGGTTCTTAGCCGCTAGCTTAATGCGAGTTTTAGGAATCGATCGATTAAAGATTCTTTGCATTTTTCTCGGTATGAGTTAATAAGTAGTTCTCTTTGCATTTAAGAAAGACCATCGAATTAATATGAGTAAGCCGTACGACGTACGACGCATATTGTTGTGTTGGTGTTTACGGCATCAACACCAACACATAAAAATATGTCTCGTATGCACGGCTTATACATACTAATTCGATTGTCTTTCCGAAATGGAAAGAAGTCAAGGTATTAGCATTTTTCTCAATGTTTTAAAATATTTCAAAATACATGATATCCCTCTTCTATATGGTAATTTTTTTTGATAAAATAAAATACTTGTTGACAAAAATAAATTCATATTGTGACATTAGAATAACAAGGTGTCATTTGAACACCTTGGTCAAAATGGATATTTTGTACCAAAATTTGACAGTAATTTTCTACTAGCCTAGAAGATTACATTTTAGAAGTACATGCAATATTTTTAAAACAAAAACTGTTGATCTCAATTCAAATAAAATGTATGAGTAATTAAATATTTTCTTACGCGCCCGAAAACCGAAGTAGCTTTATTTATGTAGATTATGTATATAGCAGGGGCGTGCCATGAGAATATTGAAGCATGACTTTTCGTAAGCATATATTTTGAAAAAAATAACAAAATCTTGAATAATTCCTATCACATTATTATTATTATTCATATTTAAATACTTAATAATATTTTGCCAGATATATATTTAATTTCCATATTTTTCCACAATATATATTTACGAAAAACTCATGCTTCAATGTTCTCACTGCACGTGCAGTTCACACTGCACGTCTGTTATATAGGGCTTCAGTAAAAAAAATTTCATATGTGAATCGAATTGGCGTCAAAAAAAAAATATATATATAAGTTTCACGTTTAATATCTCAATTTGACCCATATGTCGTATTGTTTCAAGGGCAAGATATAAATATATAATTAATTTTTAAATAGTTATTTGTGGAAGCTTAGGTATTGAGTATATTTGAAAAAACATTGTGGAAACTTGAAAGTAATTGTATAATTGTAAGAAAATTAAAGTAATATAGTAAAGGAACATAGGTGTAGATCTTTTCATATAAGCTTGTAACTGAGTTAGTGTGGGTATAATGCGTAATACGCGCATTGTTTCGTTGTGTTAAGTTTACGGATACGAGAAGGGCGTATTCGCAAACTTAACACAATGAAGCAATACGCGTACTACGCACTGCACCCACACTAAATGAATTGCAAGAATATATGAAAAGACCTATACTTACAAATGATCTATAAATTATAATTTTAATACTAGAGGTAGATCTTGATGAAATAAAATTTTGAAAATACATGTGTGAATTTTTTAGATACAATATTATAGGTACTAGCGTTCAGTACGCGGCGTTGTCCGGGATTTAGAATCAGTTGATTTATTTGGGGGGACGATTGGTCATTGTTTTGCGCAGAC
Source organism: Agrypnia vestita (assembly GCA_016648135.1). Classification (NCBI taxonomy): domain Eukaryota; kingdom Metazoa; phylum Arthropoda; class Insecta; order Trichoptera; family Phryganeidae; genus Agrypnia; species Agrypnia vestita. The sequence goes on from JADDOH010002881.1 coordinate 63,344, forward strand.
TTTGAATAGATGCGATGCATACAATTTGGTCCATGACCAAGTTGGCTGGAGGAAAAACCATATTTTTATAATACTAAACACATTTATATCCGTAGGGGGAGGTGTGATGGCCAGAAGGAGAGGAACTGTAACCTTGCTTTACCCTTAAGAATAACAAAGAAAATTTTGGTTTAAATAGGTCAAAAGGTGTAGGATTTTACGGAGAACAAATATAGAGGCATTGGGTTTAATACGACTGTTCTAGCAAGAGGTATTTGATGAGTTTTTGTAATTTTTTTTATTTTTTCTTTAGATTTAAGATATAAGATATCTGAGTGGTCTATGAGTATACATTTTCATTTAAATATATGTATAACCATTTACACATCAAAGATAATAAAAACATACTACTTACTTACCATCACGTCATTTCCCCGCGGGGGTAGGCAGAGAGAATAGAGCGCCACACTCTTCTGTCCTGACACACAACTCTCACCTCATCCACATTCATAATTCCACATTCTTCCATCTTCGAATATGCTCGACGATTGTTGAGGCTCCTAACAGGATTATCCTAGCTGGTCATGTTACGTCTCTCTCTGTTGTCTTCTCTTTATATCTTAGTTATTAATCAGTGATACAGTAAGAAACAAATTACATATAACTGTATCGAAAATAACCAGTTAAAATAACAGTTTAACCATCACTAACGAATGATGACGAAGAAATCCACCACACGTATTAACTGAGTAAAATAAGAGTTGAATAACTGAACATCAACCGGAACAGTTCTCAGTGGAATGATATCATAAGGGAGTGTGGGAAAAGCACACTGAGAGGTCCGTCAGACGCAACCTTAGTCATTAAAGTATTTCTAAATTTTTTTACTTAATTTTTTAGTTATCTATGCCGCGATTATTATCGCATATCTACTGCATATGCAAACTGGCAGATAATGCTTGAATAAATTACTATGATTACGAGAACACCATTTTTTATCAACAGATAGGTATATAGAGTCGTATAAGATAGATATTTGTATGTATAAATTAAAACTAAGATAGCTAAGTACATGATTCGAAGACTTCGATGTGTTGGTATAAAATTTAATATTATTGGTTTACCTATACAAGTAGATAAATGTATTAAAATTATTATTTTATTATTTGTATCACAATTGTGTTATTTTAGAGAGGTATCACGAAAAACCTTTATTGTTACAACTTATTACTATAAACTATCCTAATTTCTAATTTCCGTCCGTAACATGTTGGAATTACAACAACAACACTGGCTAGTCGCCAATGGGGCGCGGGCAGCCGAATGTGACAGGTCGAACAGCGCGCGGCTCGGGCAATGCAATTATTATGTCCCGTGATTTTACACGGGTTTATTTATTTATATTGTATTTAAGTAAAATTATATTCTTTTCATTTGGAATGTTTTGTCAGAACAACTAGGTTAAGAAATTCGCAACATTTTTATATATATATGCTCACATGTGTTTTATTTTATCTTTACCAGTACCGTAATTGATGCCATGTGCCTCTAAAATCTTCATAAGATTAAAAAAATAATGGAGGAGCCGTGTATCGATCTCTCTGTGCTATGCAATGATTTACCATCTCGCTATTCCCTCCTTAGATTGTGATCTTGTCTTGTTTGATGTCTGCAGGAGATATCTAAAGCTGCTGATATTATTTTTGTATTAGAATTTAATGCATCGACTTATTTTTATAAATGCTTATCTTCAAACCATAACACTTATGTCAAATTTTATTTGAAATATTAATTCACCTCGTTTTTACCCGTCGGTGACATAGTAGTTATTATCCCCGGTTTTCGTTCGGGATATTGGGATTCGGTTTTGCGCCGGGGAGATTTTTACTTTATTTATTTTTGTAAATTTTTATACATTGTTTCAAATCGTAACTTAATGTGATATTCGCTCATAAAATCATTGAACCCTGATACATATTTGGTGAGTCCACAATCGTTCAACAATTCACGGTTTTAAATACGACTAATTCATAAAATAAACGAATTATATATGCTGAATATTTCAAACAAATTAGATGAATTAATTATGAGGAAAGAAAAAACTTTTTGTCGAAAAAATTTTAAGGTACAAAATCCAACTCGGAAAACAACGATTAAAAATGTCGCTAAGCTAACCATGAACATATAGATCATCTTTCATAAATGAAATATATGTAATTTTATTCAATTTTCAAGTAGCTATCAATTCTATAACATGCAGTAAAGAATCTTGATTTTAAATCTAGCCCTAGTATATCTTTTTGGCGATCCACGGAGAGGCAGCCGTAGCAACATGCGTTGAGCGACCGGTTCGGGTTTGCTGACCCGGGGTTCAAGTCCAATCTCCGGCAGTTTAATTTCGTTTTTTTAGCTGTGGATTCGAACGAAATTACGGACATTACACGTAGTTACGAGGACAGACAGACAGACAGTCGGACAGACAACGAAATTATTATGTTTGACTAGTTGAAGCCCGTCAAAAATGACGGTACTTTTACATTCCGGTTCCTAAAAAATAAGTATTTATTTATTTATAAAAAAGAAAAAAAATTAAAAAAGAGAAAGGTACAAAAAAAAAGAAATATAAGGAATTTTTTTTCACTGTAAAGAATTTACGAATGTTATACGAAGTAAGACGGACGAACGGATGGACACAAAATAAAATTTCTATAATTAGGATTGCAATTTTATAACACAGTTTAACGGCAGGAAAATAATTAGTACAACATTCTAATTTGTGTTTTGATTCAAAAACATATATGTTTTTTTGGTACATTTATAGCGTTACTTTCTTGTACTGTAAAAAGTTATTTGTAATGTGAAGGCTTATAAGATCTGACATCTCGATATAATGATAATTTTTTTATAGTAAATTTGACTAATGGTATTCATCTTTCACAATGCGTTAGTCAATGAAACTGAGTCATTGGTTCTACTGATTGTCTCTCTTAAACAAACTAACAAGGTGGGTTTGTTTTAATCCAATTCACAATGTGTAACATGATGTCAACGGCTAACTAGTTTGCGGCTTGCTGGAATCTGTGGGACATGTGTGTATCGAAAAAATAACGAGTCATGTCATGTGTTAAGCCGCCGACCCGCAAATAAGTTACTACAGGTTTGGATCTAATCAATAATTGTCTTGTCTTGATTTAAGTGAGGTGTCATTAATCAAAACGTACGGCCTTGTTTGTCGCACTAGGAAACAAAATGTGCCAAAGTGTCAGATGTAAATTTAGATAGTGCTTGCTTTATGTCGCTGATGTCAATGTTTAAAATAACTTCATTATTGCAATGAAATTAAACACGTACACGTTTTTAAAAAAATATGACTAATGTGTTTCTAATATGAGTAATAATATAAATATGCGGTGTTGGAATTGTGCAATTGATCGGAACTTTCTCGAATACTTTATTTTATACAGACGTACATAACGATTGATAGAAAGAATAACTAAATCACACTTTATTCTGTACAATCTTCGGGAGTTGAAAAGGACAGTAATGTAATATAAATTTCATTACACACAATAAAGTATATTGCTCCCAAAATTCCGTAATCAATGTAGATTTTCTCATTAGCGACATCTGTGGGGATTTAGGGGAATGAAAATGGCTTTGTACAGGCCGCATGGAAAAGGCGCTTACAACTCATATATGAAAGCTTTTCACGCAATTTGAACATATATACAACTTCCGAAAAATGAATAAGCATGGTATATTCTATCGTGGGTGGAAATGGCGAATGTTACAATTGTGTAAAGTGATCACTTAAGCCAACCATAAAAAGACAGGTCATAAGTCCTGTTACACCCAAATGACTTCTATACCTACTTTCCCATAATTAATACAGTTTCGTCTCTGTGAGATATCTATAATATACACTAATTGATTAATATAAATAATAAAATCATTCAATAATAAAAAAATCAACGTACGGATGACTGCAAAATTTGTTACCGTTTAACCATTTAGTTGGCACGCAATGATTTCGCTCGGTATTTGTTTTTTTTTAACGGTTGCTTAGCGACATCTAACAGGCACGAAGTGGCCCCTATAGCCGCCCGCAGGGCGTAGCAGCAGGCATTCGGTGAGAGTCGATCACAGACACCAATGGCCGCGTAGCGTCTTCTACCGGCCATTGAGATCAACAATTGCCGCCCGCGCAGGGCCAAGCAGTAATATAATATTTTTGGTGGCATAGAGAAACATCTACAAATTAATAGATATAGAACAAATTCATGATTTTAAAAATATTTTAAATAATATTTTGTAAAAAAAATTGTCAATCGTTGTATGTAGTTGATCTTTGGTAATTCTTTTATCTGCCTTTAAAGACTTCGTTGCATCTTATTCATAGCCAAAGTTTTTTTTCGTATTGTTTTGAAACCTTGTTCTGCAGGGGAAATAATTGATGTTCGTACTGCTTTGAAGTGGTCACGAAGTCAGCTCCTGACGGCTTAGGCAGGAGCACACAAAGCCAAACTTACCTATTGCCAAAGTTGATTGAAAGCTCTTGAAATTGAGAATCATCAAGTTATTGTCTGAAGATCACTGAGACGCCGTAACTTCTGCTTTCATTCGATTGATTCAAATATAAAGTGGGAGTTTCACGTACATTCGACCCCTACTATTTCTTTGCTGGTTATCCATATCGTAGTATTTCGCGTACACTTAATACAAATTTTAAGTAGCAGTACATTTTTACAAATACCCGTATATATTATAAACTGTTATGTTTAATTCTATACAATATGTACAAAAAATTCTGCCACCTAAAAATATTGTAGCAAAATGCTGGACAACTAAAAATGTCTTTATCATCAGAGTTTTCTGGGGTATTCTGCCGTGTATACGTATTTTCTGGGGTATAACACCTTTTTGTTCGATTTTTTGGATCCCATTGCAGGGTCAGGACACTGATGATGGACCCTTGTGATGGGATCCGAAACGTCGGTCAAAAAGATCCGATACACACGGCAGAATATCCCAGAAAATTTTGACGAGAAAATAATGAATGAAAACCCGAGAATATTTTTTAAACTTTCTTATTAGTTAGATACTCGTAGATCAAGAACTTTTATTTTTTTGTTTACTTTATTCCAAAATTCAGTTAATTGATCACTATGACCGTTTAGATTATTTTGGGTACCTACTACTATTTTGGGTATTCATCAGTTAAGGCAACAGCTTTCACAATTATATTCTATTATTTATATTTTATTAGTGTTATACATTATATACTATACTATACATATACTACATATTACCGACACTTGCTGTAGACCAATGAAAGGAGATCAAATGATGGCTTAGGTTTCTTTAAAGAAGACATCCGTACCTACGGTTCTGTTTTATTTACACAAAGTAATTAACATAGAGATTCTACTTAAATGTTTTGCTATTTCATGACTTAATCTAACAGTTAAGAACTGTTATACGTTACATTGCACAGAGAGATGCGATGCATGTACCTCGTCGCAGCAAGGAATCGGGATCGACTTGCTAATGGCGCGACTTCCCGTTGAACTTTGTCCATAGATTTTTTGGCGTAGATAGCCGTTTGAAGTTGCCAGGACCGGCATCCGGACAAGCTTAATTGTAATAGTCGTTAATTGTAAGGTCTAGCAGCTGAGAGGATCCGGAGATCTTCTAAAGCCATCGTCATAATACTAACAATTCTCTTTGTCGTCAGGTGGTGCTGGTGCGCGGGCACTTCCTGTCCTTCCTGCCGCTGTGCAGCCGCAACGAGCCCGTGTTCCTGGCCGCCTGCTCGCCCGTGGCCATGCCGGAGACGCGGGAGTGCGTGGTGCAGGGAGCCACCAACGTCTTCACCACCATCCACTCCATGGACATGAAGATAAAGCACATAGACAAAAAGTAAGTAACAAAATTTTTATCGCACAAATGTTACTTTCTTTATCGAATGATGTTAAAAAACAAATTGGATGAATTAATTAGAAATCTATCTACCAAAAATATTTGATTACCAACGGGACGATTAAACATAACTTTCTCAATGAAAGCAAAATAACTTTTTGGTAAAGGGGAAAACTTTTTACTGTGTGTAGTTTTCTGGGATATTCTGCCGTGCATATCTGGGGAAAACTTTGTTTGAAACCACTATTCATCGAATAATTTTGGGGCCAATAGTCCTTTCATCAGCATACAATGTATAGGGATGATGTACAAGGAATGGCAAGTAAAAGGAATTGCACGCAGACCTAATTCCTTGTGATATGTAACAAAACTATCGATCGATCGAGAGGATCGAGAACGGCCTATAGCAATCTAGAGTGATCTACAACGTTCTGGAAACGCCTGGAACAACCGAAAAGCGACGAGAATCTTGCCCTAGAATAATCTAGAAAGTACGAAAATATTTTGACAGTTCGTTCGGTCGACTGCGAGCCGTGAGGCCAGGGTGGCCAATTGGAGATAATCGTGAGTATACAAGTTTTTATAGGGTGGCCCAGCTTATGACATGTATTAGTTGGCTTAAATGATTACTTTACTCAATGTAACGTTCACCGACTCCATCATAAGAACATCCACATATTATCAATTTTTGGAATAATGTGTAACTATATATTCAAAATATATTTTTTTAAATTAATATTTATACGGTGGAATTGGTGAACGTTATGTTGTATGTGTCGCTGAAGCCAGCTCATACAGATCATGAGCCCTGGGCCACCCTTTAAAGACTTTCAAAAGACGTGGACAAAATCCAGTAATTGTGTTCTCAGAACCTACAATGCTGTTAAAAATAATGTTTGTCACGAGGATACGCAAAAGTATCACTTTCAAAGCTAACAGTACCATTGGAATTAGAAGATTAAAAAACTAACCCATAAAAACCAAGTTTTTATTTTACTCCCTTTCTTTGTAAATTAAGTTTACCATCATGTAATAATTGATCAACTGAAAATGAAACATGTCTAGACAAATATCTATATCAAAAATTTCTAAAAATATCTTTTTATTATTTGATTTTTTCCCAAAAAACCGATGTGCTGTCATCTGTGAACCAATTGTCATAAATTTTCGAAATTCGTAGTGAAATACCTATTATACTGACGGAGTAATTCAAATTTTAAATATCCCGTGACGTTATCGGGCCGCCGGCGCCGTTGGTAGTAATCAAACTTTTGTAATGATTCCAATTTGAAAAAACCATTAAAATGTCTAAAAATCCAAAATTATACTATAATTATTATTATTTTTTAACGAAAATTTTATAGATATTTTTGATGGTTTCCACGAGTATACTTGCAAAGTTTCAGATCGATTGGATCACGGAAAAAGGGTTAAAAATCGATCCAAAGTTTTTTCGTCAAGAAAACAAGCAACAAACGACTCCACGAGTTAAAAGAAAGGAAGTCAAAATATTTAAACCCCATTTTATACACCATATTATTTTGGGAAAATGAAAGCCCTGCGTCCGAGATGCGATATGTTCGTAATATAACAACTTTTGTCTACGGACAACGGATACAACAAGTACCTGCTGTATTTTTCATCTGATTTTAATCAAACTTTTTTGAAAAGTTGACCTGGTAGATACTTCGGATGGGTTAATTAACCGCTATCTTGTTTAAAAATGGCGCCTATTCAAAAGTTAATAAAATTCCATTAATATTGGACTAACAGAACAGAAAAAACAAAAAAAGTCATAATTTTTTATTCGACACTTTTTCTGATTAAAAATAAAATTTTGAATTTTTTAATCAATAATAGGTACTATAAATTCGTAAATCCGTTCATATTAGATCCATAGAAAAAGTAAAAATATACTTTCACACACATACGAAATTCACATACATTTACCTGATTTTTACGGCCGGTACCGTATGTTTTATTTATTTTAGAAATTTAAAAATATTTTGTTTTACTAACATTGTCTGTCAACCGCGCATGTAATAATTAAAAAACGCAAAGCTCTCTCGTATATTCAAATAAAAATTGGGCTCTGCTTATAATTAAAATAATGTAAGGTCTAATTAAGGTCAGCTGATTAATCGCCAAACATGTAATATCTAATATGGCCGCCCACATTTTCATATTAATGAGACTAATTTAAATCTAATTTCCTACTAATTAAACCCTCACATCGCTCTCTCTACAATAGCACCCAACAAATGACGAATCGAACCATGTAATCGTGCGATCGATCAGATGTTGAAAATATGATGTTTTTAATAGTTTGGATTAGCTATTAACAGTTACCATTCTGTTTTTACACTACTTGCCCTCGCAACCATTTTCCACTCGTAACTCATGAACCCCTAATTTTTAGTAGGTATTGGAAAAAAAATCTTGCTATATAATTTATTTTGACAGTAGTTATAATAAATATCTACATAACTATTTAAAATAAAATTATAGAAGACTCACAGAGACGAAGTTATTTATATGGGGACTTGTGTGGAAGTCTTTATGGCATAATCCAAGATGATGGTCCTTAAAACAGATCCTTCTGAGCGTAAGTGACCTCAGTAAAAGTAAAATCAGGGCACTCAACTGTATCCAGGACGCTTACGTTCAGACGGATCTGTTATAAGGACCATCATCTTGGATTTTGACGTCTTTATAGCGTGGCCACAGGGCTTTTGACCTGTATCAGCTTGCTTAATTTCTCACATCACATAATACAGCTTTCACCATTTCCACCGAAGGAACATTTTTTAAAGTTTTAAAAATTGTTTTCAATCATGTTACTTGTAAATTTATAGGCTACATTTCCTGTAAAATCTCGAATTTAGTACATTCTTAATTAATAATGTTGCCTTCGTTTTATACCCTAGATATCTTCTTTATCTATCTTCTTTCAAATAAATGAAAATATATTGACTGTCCTACAGCCATCTTTGATTAAAAATTAGTAATTACTATGACATAGTCTATCATTACCGGCTCTGGAATAACTATTTTAATTCATTTTTATATAATCTATAGTGCAATTCTAGACAAATCAATGCGCATCCCATATAAAATCGGTTTGAGTTTAGGTATATAATAGTAATTCGATGGTACCTAAGACATTAAGAAACAGTAAATATTTTAACGTATTCTGTAATTTTCCATGGCGTTACAAACATTAATCGTCATTAATATTTATCATTTGATTTGATTTGTTGTTGAGTGTTGACTGTTGAGATGTAAAGTGATTAAAAATACTAATATTTGGTGGCCCATATTCTCGTGTTTACATAAGAATTCGTGCAAATGAAAGTTTAGTACTGCCAGTACAAGCTCTGCCATGTACAATGAACACGACTGAGTCAATGAAGTATACTTTTAAAAAGGTGATTATTCATTTTGATACATTTTGGGCACCTACTTTATAATATGTTAAAAATCACTGCCACTAATATGAACGGCTCAATAAACACGGGCGAAGATATATGACGGCAATCGATTATGTGATTTTTCTAGTTTCAATTAGAACAATTTTTGGGTGACTCATCTTGGTGTATTTTCATCGTATATAAAAGGTTCTCTTTGTATGTTTGAAACGTTAAGGCTGGACAATCACTTCAAATGCATATTTCGGCGTTTTTTTACTAAAATGTGGGTTTTTATTATTCATTATTTCGAGATAGATTTAGAGACGCTGCCGACAGCATTCTGTTTTATAATTACGTCATTTATTGGCAGATTTTATACATTGCAACTTTTATTTTTAAATAATAATTAAGGTGTTTTTATTATTAAGGTACTTTTATAATTAAAGTACTTTTATTAAGGGAGTAAAGCCTCAAAATTCGGGAATAAATAGAATATACTGTTAAAAATCATCTCTTTGTATAAATAAAAAGCGTTATAAAATAAACAAAAAACGTAAAAATTTCTTGCAAATTTGAAACGTTATAACTTATTAATATTGAATATTTCTTAATTTCCGTAGTAAGTATTCTAGATAATGAAGAATACTTTACACGAATAAAAAAAACATATTATGCGTACATATAAATATTAGGTCCTTATATATGAAATTGGCGTTTAGTATGAGAGGAACATAAAGCCGATTTTTTTTATTATAATATATTTATTTAATCAAAGTATGTACCATTGCTATCTATGCACTTTTGCCATCTCATAGGTAGTTCATCGATCCCTTTACTAAAAAAAACATTCGGACGGGAATCAATAAAATCTTTGAAGGCGGTTTGGACTGCCCCATCGGAGTTGAATTTTTTCCTTTGCAAGAAGTTATCCAAATTTCGAAAAAATGGTAATCTGTTGGGGCAAGGTCCGGAGAGTACGGTGGATGTCTTAGACATTCCAATTGAAGCTCCTCTAATTTGGTAGCCGTCTGTTGTGCAGTGTGTGGTCTAGCGTTATCATGAAGCAGCAGTGGCCTAGAGCGATTAACCAGCCTCGGTTGTTTAGCAGCTAGCTTTTCCATCATGGTTTGCAGTTGCTGACAATAGACATCTGCCGTAATCGTCTGGCCAGATTTAAGAAAGCTGTAGTGAACGACACCAGCACTAGTCCACCAAACGCTCACAAGTAACTTTTTTGGAGTCAATTTTCGCTTGGGGCATGGTTTGGCTGGTTCGGCAGGGTTCAGCCATTGCGATGAGCGCTTCCGATTATCGTACAGGATCCACTTTTCATCACAGGTAATGATTCGATTTAAAATCCCTTCATTATTGTGCCGGTTGAGTAATGCAACGCAGCAGTCAACGCGCGTTTGTTGATTTGCTTCACTCAATTCGTGAGGTACCCACCTTTCAAGCTTTTTCACCTTACCAATTTGCTTCAAGTGGATTAAAACAGTTTTATCACTAACACCGCAGCCTGCAGCTAACTCGGATGTGGTTTGCGATGGATCCGCTTCCACAATAGCCTTCAATTCTTCATTATCAACTTTGGTCTCCGGCCGTCCACGGGGCTTGTTCTGCAGGTCGAAATTTCCAGAACGAAAACGTTGGAACCAAAAACGCACTGTGTTTTCTTTTGCGGCACCGTCGCCATACACATCATTAATCCTTCGAGCCGTTTCTGCAGCACTGGTGCCACGGTGGAACTCGTACTCGTAAATAACGCGATATTTTAAGTTTTTCATTTTGTAAACTGAGTGACGCAAAGAAAAAAACAATTGAGGAAAAAACAAATGAATTATAATTTTCAAAACACAAATACATGAGTAAATAGCTGTATAAATTTGGATTTGGAATTCCTAACCAAAGAGAAGATATTTGAGATCAAATTTGCCAGTACGGAAAAACGCAAATTTCATATGTAAGGACCTAATATTCATTAATACTTTACGCCGCCTAGGACACTAAAATGATTTTTTTGGTTGCGGCCTGTCGATTAATGCTTATATTTTCTTAATTATTGTAAATAATGTCCAGTTTATTACTTTCATGTAAGAAGAAAAGGTTCTATCTAAGTTATTGACTTAAAAAAATTGCTGTCTAGAATATACACTCTGATATAAATGAATCATAAAAACCCACATTTTCATAAAAAAACGCCGAAATATGCATTTGCAGTAAATGTGCCGCCTTAATGATATCTAATCACGTAGGATGCAAATTACGATGCAGAAAAGTTTTTAATGTTTTCATGTCACGTGTATTCTACCTTTTCTATCCGCTTACGTTACTTTACCTGTAATTACGTGAGAATGCTGATGGATTGTTGATGAATTTGTAAAAAAAAAATTATAACGCATAATTATTTAATGCTCTCTGTTCCTATTGATCTATGGAAAAAATGGAAAGAAGCGGTACGATTGCTTGGAAAAATATGACGATATTTATTATTTAACATTTAATAATTTATAAAATTTTCATGTAAATTGACACAATTGGTTTACGGTTTAACTGGATATGTCAATGGGTGTGAGTCTTTATTTCTACTGAGATTTAGGCCATTAACTCTTTGCAAATCCGTAGAAGAATTTTGTAGCGGTGAATCAAATAAATAAATCATTCATACTCACAGTTATAAATTGCATTATTGTGATGGTTTCATAAGTCAATTTTTCTTAAGATATTTTTGTTTGATATTATATCAATTACGATGGATATAAGGTAAATTACACGCGGGCGAGAGAAAGACAAGAAAGAGTGCAGTCGCGACCATATGAGGGAACGGAATTCGCGCGTCATGGCTCACCTGTTCTGTTTGTCTTCTTTCCATAAATAAAGTCCGGCAGTGGCGGTTTAGAGTTGCTAGTATCAGCATCTGGAATATTAGCAAAAAAATGATGAAAATAGACTGCATACGTTGAAAATGCGCTCATTGAGGCGTATGTGTGGAAAATTTGTGCTCGATAGAGTGCTGAGTGAACAAATTAGAAGTGAATAAAATGTTGGTTGGAGCGTAGTTGATAGAATAAAGGAAGGATCACAGGAGATGGTTTGGTCATGTGGAGCATATGAGCGAGGAGAGGATAGTGAACAAAACATGTTCGGCGAGTGATGCAGGTAGGAGGAATGGGGGTGACCAAGAAGGACCTGGCGCGATCAGATAACCAAATGATGAGGATGCCTCTGTTAAATGCTTCAATAATCGAAGAGCGCGCAAGAGAAAATGTATGTATGAAGCAAACGTGGTCTGCCAGGACAGAATAATGTGTCCCTCTGTCCCTCTGTCCACCCCTATGAAGGAATGGCGTGATGGCTATTTATAATAGCTAGATAATGAAATAAATTAGAAAGATAAACAGAAAAATCTATCTATGTGTCGTAAACTTGAGACAAATATGTAACTTTGAGATATCGACGGCTTAATAATACACCAACCTATCTGTAAAATGTTAAACATTCATATTAGTTCAGAACAAACGATTCTATTAGCAAAACAAAGAAAAAATTCTTAAGGACGATATAAAGTGAAATAATCTAAAATATATCTCATGAGTTTGAATTTGAAAAATCAGCTGCTAAAAATTTGAATTAAAAAATGTAATTGATATCTGTAAAAATGTATTTTGTTAATTAAGTTAAGTTAGCTAAAAACTTTTCACAATCTTAAAAAAACTTTTTTTACCTCTCTACCTTAAATTTCACAAATGATTGTAGATAAGCTTTTGTTATATTAAGCTATATATAGTTATAAATCGTACCCAGTAACTTAAAAATTGTAAATAATTTACGTTTCGGTATTCCCGGTGGTAACGAAATATTTTTCGATGTATTGTATACATACATTCTAATTGATTCATCTGATTTGTTTTAAAATGTCATTGATATATATATTTGGAAACTGCAATTTCACAATAATTTTTTTTAATTTGAGTTCTTTTTGTTTTCGCAGTGGGGAGTGGTATCTAGGGTGGGAAAAGTCTGAACTTCAAGGAATATCCTGGTACCAACTATTACACTGGGAGTGTATGAGAGAAGCACAATCAAAACATAGACTAAGTAAGCGTTTCGAAGTTTCATTGCACAATTTACAATTATTTAATATAAATTTTTGATACTCATTTTTTCTGATTTTTCTATTTTCATTCATTAGAAATACGTGAGTTATCGTATCTTATAATAAATATTTCCTTTCAGTAACCCAGTCTGAGCAGGAGAGGTCATGTATCCTCTTGTTAAGGCTACAAAAGCACGCCGGTGATTGGTTGTGGGTTCACGCCGTCCTACAGGTTAAAGATAATATGGAGAATAATCAACAACCCGTCATCGTCTGCACCAATCAAGTCCTCAGGTGAATAAACAATTTTTTAAAAAAATAGTATTTTAGAACTTACGAAAGAAAGATGTAATTTTGTTTTATTATGAAAGTTATATTTTTATTAGATACATAGAAGCGCATTAGGTAAAGAAATGTTCAATTCCACGAATTTATGAGTGACTTTTTCAAATGTAACAACATCAAGACTGCAGCAAAGTGAGATTTTATATCTTATTGTACATTTTTAATATGCAATAATTTAATAATTAGTTAAAACAATAAATATACGAGCAGGAATTTGTCACACAGTGAAAGATAAGCAAGACGTAATAGAGTTCAGGTGCCAATTCTAATATATTGAAGTACAACCTAGAATTGGCAAAAAAATAATAAAATAAGACTGAATGCAGTGGAAAAGCGGTCGTTAAGCGCACGTATGGAAATTCTACGCATGAATAAAAAAATAAAAGAAAAATAAAAAAATGAAATAAAAGACCACTTGGAAAAAATAGTGTATTGATTATTTTATTTATGAATAGTTTAGGTTATTTTAAAAAATGGCAAAAGGAATGAAAGAAGACTGAATGCGTTGGAAATGCGGTCGCTTAGGTGCACGTGTGGACTATCTTTGTACAATGGAGTGCTGAATGAACCAATTAGGATAATGGTAAAGAAGACAAATGAGGCGAGTGTTGAAGGCAACAAGAACAGAGGGCACCCAAAAAAGACCTGGTATCAGATAAACTAAACATAAACATAAACTATAAGGCTTTAATAAACGAAGAGCGTGCACGAGAAGGTGTACGAAAATGGACGAGGTTAAAATGGTGCCAGGAAAAGGTGGCGTTTTACGAGAAATGATTCGATTGTTAGTTAGTTAGATAGTTTGCCACCGTTAGAAATTGATCTCGTTACTGTTGACTCTATTAGCTAGTTAGTTATCAGTATATCATAGAGCCTTTCGTAATTAGGCGATCGACATCTAACGAATCAATTTGTTTCAGCGAAAGCGAGGCTTCTATAATGCTAGCCAATTCCTGGTTGTACCACTACTACAGCGTCCAGAGCAAGCTCCAGTACGGCCTGGCTTATGATACCCAAGTACAGAACTACTTCCACCCTTCCATGGCTAACTTCTCCCCGTCCCCTTACGCTGGCAACCAGGAATCTCCCTACTCGCAGCACTCTAACGAGGACATCGTCCATCACCACATGATGAACGGATCGGAGCAGCACGGGGTGGAGATGCAAGGATTGCACCCTTCGAGGCAGGGCACTCCGGGCGTCTTGAGGCACTCAGGGGTCCATCACATGGTGAACCAGGGGTTTGGGTTTGAGCCCTCCATGGCGGAGCGAGGGCCGGTAGATTACTCGAGGCATTCTTCTTCCTACACTCCGAATAGCCAAGAAAGGTTTGTTTTTCATTTATTTACGTTACCTGCTGACAGTAGTTTCTGGTTTTTCTTTTTCATGTTTACAACTTTGTGATGTTTCATTTTATTATTTTATTCCAATCTATTAATGGACTGCTGGTCACTATGACATCAACAATGTGCTAGCTTATCCGCGTCATGTATGCATACAGGATGTTCTCTTCGTCTATTATGTTGATATATTTTTTAAATAATTTTTTAAGTAATTTAACGACCAACAATGTGCCTTCACTTAACTGAACTTAACTGAAATTACGTTTACTTTTTTGTTACCAGTAAATATACTGGTAATAATAACCAAAAAATGATGAGAACAATATCTTTGAATACGACTTTTTAATGTTCAATTTCTTATCACCAACATGAAGATTATTTAAAAGTTAAAGTTACCTTGAATGCGCGATAATCACAATATTTCTATATAAACTGCTTCATTCATATTAAAATGATTGAACCTTTATCATATCATGAGATCGCAGAGCCCTGTATGCTAATTTATAATTATAATTTACGCTTAAATTAACCTCCTGAAAAAAATGCATGAATATTTGTATATAATGATCATATGCAGTCTACACATTGCAATATGCTGGGCGTAACTAGATATCATGAAAATAAATTAAAATTGAACGTATCTAATTGAATTAGTTCTAAAATTATAATATCGATTTATTCACCTATTAAACTGTCATCATGGCAGATAAATATTTAATTCAGATTTATTAATTTACAAATCTATTTGCATACTAGTTATTGAATATATTGACCATACTTGCGTATTACATAATCGTTTCTGTTAACTAATGATTTAAATAATTCTACTATTAACCATTAAAATTGATGAAATATATGACTTTATACTTTATAAGTTTAATTAAATATTATATTTTACTAGTCGATGAGAGGTTCTGTCACTCTCTAAACTATGGTAAAATATTAAATATTTAATTAAATTCAACTACAGAAAACATAGTAATTTTCCTTCAATTTAAATGATCATAATGACAATCCCTATAATGTTAACGCCAGTTCCATCAATTATATAGGTCTTTTATGGTCTACTAACGTGTTCGATCCGTTATTTTATGTAATATTTTTAAGTTATTTTATAAAAAAACAACATAGTTAAATGTTATTTTTCATCAGTAATATAAACACCCTCTATATACAATATAAAAATGACCTTTTTGATATGTTCAATACAACATGTACATTAAAGTAAAGTTTTTTATTAAAAAAATATTTTATTCTGTAGCAAATATGTTTATATTTCTTGTTCGTTTGTCTATTGTAAAAACAAGACTGACAGAAATGAACCGTAATTATTATCATGTGTGTCGATATGATTGTAATGGCCCGTTTTTACGATGTGATCGTATTAAAATTGCATAATAAGCGGTTGGGGTTCGATACCAAATAATAATCGAGTCAAGTATTACATGACCGGGCGGCGTGGAGCATACCGGCCGCATGTGAGATCGCCCATTGAAATTACAATATAAAAAGCTAGGCACCACGGCGTATCCGTATTTTCTGTTGCAGTTAAGGCTTGTGTTTCTATTAACGTAGCATTATTTTAACGAGAAGAACGCATGGCCCCGGGAGGTCCGAACACATCGCAGCATATTGATGGTTTAGCAAACAAATTGTTGGGAGAATCATTTTTTATTACCTTACAAACAAATAATGACGAAAATGTGACAGCTCCGATGATTTATTTATTGTTTGAAGATGCTTATTTATATTCACGTCGTACATCTCTCACTCAGGTATTGGCAACCATTCAAAAAATACCTCAATCATTTTGTATACTATTTTTATACTGAAATCGTAAATATTTTGAGAGGAATAAAACACAAATAAGCTTTACCTTGACCACACATAATCTGGTTCAATGTCTTGTGTCGTTTAATGATGAAATATGAATGGGAAATATTGAAACAAACAAATCTTGTCTTAATTTTTGATTGTCTATACAAGTATATAAAGAGGTAAAGTTTATAAGTTTGGTTGTAAGTTTGGATATAGGTAATCTTCGAAACTACTCATCCGATTTCAAGAACTCATTCACCAATATTTAGAATGGATTTTCAGGATGGACATAAGCTATATTTTATTCCGTTAAAATAAAAGGGCCATTCGTGGTGGCTATTTTACAACTAAACTCGACGAAAAGATGGTCGAGCGATGCGTTTTTTTACGAACGCTGCCTTAACGGTAAAAGATATTTAAATACTTTCTATAAAAAAGTTCTAAAACTCAAAAAGTTATATAAAAAAGTCCAGCACGACATGTATCTATATGTTAAGGTTAATACATAGATTGATAAAATATAACCAAAAGTTACTAAAAATCTACGCGTGCGAAGCCGCGCGGGTAAGCTAGTTAAATATAAATTTCAAAGCATCACAGCTGATGATGAAAACAATATTGAGAGCTGAAAATAATCGCGTCGACCTAGACATTTTAGATGAAATAAGCTGTGTAAATTCCATGGTATCACAGCGTAGCGTCAGAGTTTTTTTGCTTTTTATAAATACATTTTCGCTATGTAAGTAAGATTAGCAGGTATGGTAGCGGACTTTAAGTTAGAAATTTTCGGAATAAACTCGAAAATAAAATTTCTTGTTCATCTCTACAGGGTTGTTATTTCCGCTTTGAGAAACCTACGTTGGTATGACTTAAAATTGTGATCTGAAATTACACTATCTATCTCAGGCGTATTAAACAAGGTTATCACAATATATTGCTTGATTTAATATTCTCTAGATTAAAATACGCAAACGGTGTTTATATTTGTTCGTGTTTAAATGAATAGCTTGTTGGTTTAGTGTTAAAAATATTTACCTATCAATCTCGTGATCTGGGGTTCTACCATTCTAGGGGCCACCAAGCTGTTTTTGATTTCGATGTACGCATATCTACAAGTTTAAAAATTTTTTTCGCAAACACTATGATTTTTTACATCTGTTAGTCAATATAGGAGATCATATAAATGTATTAATCTATTTACAAGATAATGAATTTTAACGACTTAATTTTTTTTGTTCTTTATGGTGTTAAATAGCATAATAATGTCACACGTCATGACTGCGGGAGACAAATCGTAAACAATTAGCGTTTTATTAAAAAGTGATTAATTATATTATTATTTTATTGATTAATTATTTATTTGATATTTTAACACACACACATATATATATATATATATATATAGATATATATATATATATATTATAATGTATATTATATATATATATATATATATATGACGATGTAAAGGTATTTTCGAATCATGTAGGTGTAAATAATCAAATAATATAAGTAGATTTATACAAATAATACAATCAATATTTTTAATTATTTTATTAAATTAACATAGTCACTTAACAGGAATTAAATTAATACACTATTCTTGAATTCACACTAATTTGGAATTTAACACTTGTCTATGAATACTTTATTATCGCCGGATAATACTTTATTTATCACGTGCTAGAACATTCCATTCGCACGTAAGTGTTCGCACTTATTTAAATCGCCAGTAAAGGATTTCGCTCGATCATTTTGCTTAGTATCTGTCGCTCCGACTGGCTATCCCAGCCGTCGTTCCGCGGCTGATATCGCACCGATATAAAAGTCAAAACAAATCAATCTTCGCAGCTCTCGGTCCCACTTTATATACGCAATACGTTGGTCTTTCGAACTCTCGAGAAGATTATTTTATTTTCTAGTGTTAACGATCTTATTGTCGTCATTGACGTATTACGAGAGATTCTGTACGTAATCTCTTTTACGATCTCATTACAATAAAAATAAATAAATAATTTTAACATTAGGGGATATGTTAGAGTACTTACATAAGCAAATGTATAAAACCATGACTCTGCAAATATGTTAAAACATCGCGAGAAATAACACTTCTAAATATGAATGTCTCTCGTTTTCATGGTAACTTATATGGCTTAGATTTTTTGCCGCCGAAATCTCCCGCCCTCTCTAGAATATCTAAAACGTCAAAAATCCATCAATACGTTGTTACGTGATTGACGGATATTTATTTTCTCCAGTGGGAACTGAAGTTATCACCGCTCGCTTAATTAATATTCATTACGGCGCCGAGTTCTTGATGATTTTATTATTTTTTATCGGACACCTCAGACGAGAAAATACTCGCATATGATTAAAATGTAATATATCGAGGCGAGTTTTTTCCGGGGCGACTGAAACTTTCTTCACAGATTGATGGCGAAAAAAAATGTTCACGAGTCGATTTCGTGTTGCATCACGACGGCTTTTTTAAAATTTGCAAAATAAAGCCTATATCGCGAGCACGTTGGGAATAAAATTGATTGGACACGACCGACAGAAGACGCTGCGAAGACACCTGGAAGCGATAATTACTTTATTTAAGAAGGGTTCTCTCTTCCTACCTGTGACGTTGAGTTGTTGAAACTTCAGCGTATTAACGTTTAACACGTGTCAAAATAATTTGGGTAAATCAAATAAAAAGTTTAAAATCATTTTCATTCAACGGCCCTAGGCCATTGTATAAAAAGATTTCCATACACGTTTTTCATATTCATAGCGTCGTCTCTGTGGGACTTCTATAATTTATCTTAATGATTTTTTTGTTTGTTAGTATAAATACTCCACCAGTCTTGGTGTATTCTGGAGAACCTTACCTATAAACTTAATTTTCTAAGGTAATAAGCGAAATATTATTACAGTTAACAACACAGATTACATTTTTAAGATTTTCTTTAATAACAACGGTTAATAAAATAGCTTAAGAAAGACGTAATGAACCCATCCTTATAACTTAAGTATATCGTTCTAGTTCTAAAATTATAAAATATGGGCCTAATACATTGTTTTTATTATATTTACAATATTTAACATAAAATAAACAGTATTTTTACGCAATTTTAAATAACATCAAATTTAAAAAAAAAGAAAAAATATCTTCAATGAGCGAAATAACTTTATTTGGTAATATTTTTTTTATTAATAAAGAGAAATAATTTTTTTTAAAAACCCGAAATTGTAAAACTTGCTGATAATTCATTTATTTTATTTTATTTATTGAATAATCAGCATGTTTGAGGGCCAATGATCCTCTCATCATGGTACAAAGTATACTGAAGTTAAAATTGGAAGCCTAAACAATAAATAAAATAATATAAATAAGAAATTTTGATAAAAGAATAAAATAACAGATACACTTAAAAAGTTTAAATAGCATGAACTCTCAGCTTTTGAAAAAATTTGTTTGAAAAAATAGTTTTGATATTATCAAGGGTAAATAAATTTTACGCACAGTAAGGAATAGAATTAGATACATTCCAAATTTAAAGAAGCGTTAATTAAATATTGTAAATAATCAAATCATTTTTTAAAAAGATACCTTTTAACCCTTTGCAGTCATTTTGCATTAGACCCTTATTAGTTATTCTACTCCCTTATGTTATTATTATATTTTTGATTATGTCTATCAATTTCAATTAAAGTATACGTTGTATCCTGACGAAGAGACTATTGGCCCCGAACATGTTGATTATTCGATAAATATTGCTATAATAATAAATAAAAAAAAGTGTTTTCTTTTTATTAGAAAGATTTTTTTATAATATGTGGATCTTCAATCTTACAGAAAGACCCTCGCCTATTGATTAAGCGGTCGGGGGTTTGAACCTTGTTAGTCTTATTAGAAAACAAATTGAACATTAATTTGATATGTATTCGTTTGCACCTCGATTTCTGAAAATATTTTCAAGTTTAATTTAAAAAATAATTGAATTGAATATATAATTGTTCAAAGAATTGAGTGTACATTTTTTATTCGTATATTTAAAATGTACATTTTTAATTTGTATATTTAGTATAATTATTAAAAACAAATTAAATATATGTACAACCTTACAGACATGTATCTAAGTGTCATTTAATTTTTTTTGTAAAGGCTAATGAACGATAGAAAAAATAACTTAGTAATAGTAATTTATTTTATCGACAGATACGTTCCTCAATCTGATGCCGACATGAGGCTGAGTGATCCCAGGGAGGGCCAGCCCGTGCCTAGCATCAGGCATCACAGAAAACGAAAGATCTCGGAGTCTCTGACGCGACTGGAGCCCCTGCAGTTGTCTTCGGCGAAACATTCGCACGTGATCGTGGACGGGGGTGGAGGGACCCTGCTGACCCTGACGCATCCGGTAGAAAGGCACAGATACCCCTCGAAGCCAGGTTTGGAGGATCCCGCCGACTTCATCGACCGGTGGAACCCGAGTCCGCCGTGGTCGGACACGGCGCTGCAGAAGGTTCCCCAGGCCTACCAAGAGGTGAGCTACATTTCCACCGCTCCGCTCACGCCCACCGGAACTCCTAGCGGGCTCGCCGGATATGGAGGCCTGCAGAACACCTTCACGTTTGATTGGTTACCGGAGCACTACGTCGGACACATCGGGGCTCCGCAACCGGTCTTGCATATTATTTGCAGAGAGGAGGAATACGCGAGCCCTGAAGGGAGACCGAAAATACTGCAGTCCGCTATCGAAGGCGCGACGCACCAGCAAGCGGGCAACCCGGAAGGAAACATCGAGGCTTTGTAACTCATTTTGGATTGAGGTTTTAGGGTTCAATTAATTAATGTGCAATTGCTAAAAGAAGACTTTCTAACAGACATTCAGTGAATTTTTCCGAAAGTGAGAAATAATTGTATTTGTATAGATATCTTAGGTAACAGTATAATAAATTAAGAACGCGTGTTAGCGCGACTTGTAAGTGCATTTTGTACGGAAAAAACGTTATCTTTGCGGGAAAGGGTAGGAAAAATATAAGGGGACCAAAAATTTATATAAAATATATAGGGCGGATTTAAAAATATAATATTCTTCTATAACGCGTGCAGCCAAATATCGCACAGCACGGTCATTCCAGTGTCTTAATTTTCTTGATGGACATAAAATGACATGCAGCGGTCCATAGTCGGCAGGCTTATGTTATTCATACATTTTAAATCCAAGATTACACAAAATATCGGTTTGATTAATGAGATTCATTTTAGAATAATAACTGTTTTATATTTTTGGTTACCTTTAAAAATTTTAAAAATATTATAATTTGGCAATAGAGAGATATTTTCATGGTGATCTTCCGTACTATTATACTTTTATTATCAGGCTTCGCTGGACGGACTTAAATGATTAAATTTGATTTGTTTTACAATCATGATACTTATAAAATACTTAAGAGTTAAGTTTTTATTAATAAATAATGTATTTAAATGATTGTATAAAATTTCTATTTGCAACAAAAAATATAACAAATTGTTTTCACCAAAAATTAGAAATCAAGACTTGTTTTTATAGTAGGTAAAAATATTTACATTGATCTAAAGTTACTTAAGGATAAAATGAACTATTTAATTTAAATAAAGAATGTATTCATTATAAATTTAAGTAATTTATAATTTTTCTTTAAGATATACCTAAATATATTTTTAAGTATTATTAGTATAAACATTAAAAATTGTATATTTAAATAAAGATAAATGATGTATCTATGTTTAATTGTTTTATTTCACATGTTTTTGATGGTGGTTAATTAATAATAATATACTGAATCCAGGGCTATTGAGTCATTTAATAATCTATCGACTCCGACTTAAATATTTAGTCTGGCTCCGACTCCCGAGCAAGCTTATGGGATGAGAAAGAAATACCCTACATACAAAGGCCAGCTCAGCTGCATGTGCGAGAGCGAAGAACTTGTGTAATCGAGAAGAAATAACCACCCTCAATAATGTATCCGGTATGCATATGAATCCGGTTGATCATTAATGCTTTCATCTCATCCCAGACTTCTATAACATACGTTATTTTTTAAAGCACTCCATTGCTCTTGACGTTCAATATGGACTGGACCACTGGGAATGCAATATATTGAGGGACGCGCGAGAGTTTATGATAGATGATTTAGAGGAAATAAGTCATTGTTGATCTATAAAGCGACAGCGTCGCCAAATATAGGATTCTTTGTTGTGTTCTTACTGACTTCCAGACTATTCCAAAACGTGCAGACCGTTCAAAAATCTTCGATTCGAGCAGTAGCAGCACTCGATTTTAATTTCTCGTGACAATATATTAAAGCCATTTTATTCAATACCTATTCCTATATTTACGAAGGTCGTGGGAAAATAAAAAGAAGACGAAATGTCTGATGTTCTTTGACAGCACGGTGAGCAACGAGTGGCGGTTAGATCATTTAAACCTCTCAGTGCTTGTGCTCTCGATATCATCAATACAAAACGTGATTAACATCCGTTAACAAGGTTGTACGCTACATTTTTACAGCCTTCTCCAGCAAAGGTGCGTGTCGCGGGGCGTGGCCGCAGCCAGCCGAGTACCTGAACATAAATATAAGGTTACGGAGGGGGCGCTGTACTCGCTCGTATAAAAATGATAATCGCACATTACTTTATTAAGGTTTCCCATTTAATTGACTTTTATTTCAAAAATAACCATTTTTATATATTTTAATGAGGTTACCTTTTATTGCGAATTTGCAATTTTAGAAGACAATTCTATAATATTCAAAATTAAATTAATCAATTAGTAGTTATCTAAGAAAACAACTAAATATTTTTTTAAAAATTGAAGGAATGCTTTTATACGCTTTATTTGCATACATCGGTAATCGATTTTTAACATTGTTACGAAAACAATTTTTTATTAATCAATTAGAAAAGACATATGAAAGAATATTTTAACTGCTACCGGAATTTGAACCAACGGACCTCCATTTTATTCGGAAATGGCGCGATATCCAATTTCGCCACGGCAGTTTGGTAAGTTAACGAAAAATTTTCGAACTTATGTAATATGTAGTCTCTTTTTAATTGATTGAAAATTTTATTCCATTTTTAATAATTTGATGATTCACAGAACTTTGTTCTAAAATTGCAATTTCACAATAATAATGTGATTTTGTTATTATTATAAATAAATTTTGAATATTGTTTGAATAGATTAAAACATTAAGTTTTGTATTGTACGGCTGAGCGTGTCTGAACATCAAATTGAACTTTACACCTGAGCGCTCATTAATAATGGAAAATTAATCATTTTAATCAAAATAATAACCTAAACATGTCGAGAATTATCAAATAATGTAAAGTCATCCACTTTACGTAATTGATGAACTTTTCAGAGATCTTGCTCGTCGGAAAGTTAGTGAAAAATCAATTTCAAGATTCCACCACAACGATCAACAACAGACAAAGAAAATTATAGAAATGAATATTTTAATTAAATAAATAGATTTATCCAGGCCAAAGGTTTTTAAGACTCCACGAATGAGATATTATTAACATTTTTTGGAGAGGTTAATGATTCTGTTAACAGCCCTAAAAATAAAGAATGTTCATTAAGTATCCTGCTAGAAGTTTCAATGATCGATAAGTATGCGTGAGATGTGGCGATATTGGCTACAAAAAGACGTTCTATTCTTTATGTCTATCTCACAAAATTTGACACGTTAGTTAGGAAGGTGTTGGCCGAAAGATATTAGTTGTAGCAAAGATTTTCGAGGTTAACAATTAATTGATAAACCCTGTATTTTTGGGATTCGCTGCAATATCGCAAGCAAAAGTGAATCATTTTAACAATCCTACATATATAAGTCACAGATTTTTCGTAACCACAGAGGGGTATTACGTAACTGATTCATTATCAAAGATTCCTACTTCCTACTAAAAATACTACTTTAAATTATCAATCTTCTAGCTCAAATGCGAAAGCCTTCGCTTCAATAATTATTATTGAAGCAAGTATGTAGGTACCTTACGAGGGAACACGGGATACCTCCAGTGCTTGAAATGAGTCGGATGCCGTTCAAGTTCACAAACCACGATATAAATAATCTCAATTTAAATTTTAAGATACTACAATCAGGAATCAACTCGATATCTTATTTCTTCCTATTAATAATAGAACACATAAAAGTCTTTATTAAAAGTCAACAGATGTTTTCATTAAAAGTCCTTTACAGTACTTATACTTAACTTTACTTTTCCTCCCTCTTTGGCTTTAGCTTTATAGGCTGTGCGTCCGAGCGTGGCTGAGGAGCCTTATTCTCGAATCACACACAATTCACGTCTATCCAGTGGGCGAGGGAGGGTTCTGAGAGATGGATTTTCCTCCTTTTCTTTCCTCTTCTTTTCTCGAAAATAGGATAATTCAATGTAAATTTATTTTGCTATAATCACGTTTTTATACTACTGACTACAATGATGTTACAACGAGTGTTACATGTTGTCAACCGGGAAACATGGACGAAATAAATTCTCATTTAAAATTAGATGATACATATGTGGAGTACCGTGTCTCGTATCCCACTTTTGTACAATGTATCACAGGATGAAAAACAGCTGATATGAAAGCCGTGGTCAGTTTTATATAGTTTATTTGTTTTCGAATTACAATATGTCGACCTTGGTAGATAACGCGATCGTCAGCTGTGCAACATCAGATCGATGCACTGAGATCCATGAAGCGTAGTCGACGGGCGATTTTCGAGCGGGGTTGTAGGACGAGTCAAAGTGATGTCGTTGGCGTGAAAAGGCCGGTGTCGTGAAGCTGGATATAGTGCGGACAACTGATGTAGGTGGCGTATCGCGGTGAGGTCGAGGATGATGATGGTATCGCTGGAAGCAGATGGTGCTCGCTGCTGGAGGTGGCGAAGACAGCGGAGCGATGAGGAGGACGATGATCGATGGATTGGAGACTGAAGGCATTGAAAGGAATGAGATGAGCGGCGTAGCGATTGTGGTTTGATGTCGTAGCTACTGCAGGCGGAAGGCCAATCGTATGGCGTAGAGATAGATGCGCTACGTAGCGAGATGAGCTTTGATGGCGTGGGAACAAACTACGTAGCTAGATGATGCTAGCAGTAGTGATCGTCTGGCAGCGTGACTTCGTGGTTGAGGTGAGAGAGACGAACTACGTTGCGAGGTGAGCTACAGTAGCGGCCGCGCAGCGTGACGTCGTTGTGACGGCAAGGGAACAAACTAAATTGGAACGTCGGTAAAACGTCTTTTATATCCCGATTTTGATATCTAGACGTGTACAAAAACTTGTGTGAGAAGTGGCTTGTAAGCATATTTAATTTTCCTTTGTCGGCGTGAGATTTGTCGTATCAGCAGATTATTCTGCTGTATGTGGTGTGCGACTTGCCAGGTCAGCTGTTTCTAATCTCCGATGTAGATCTTATCTGTATGTAAACACAGACGTCAGCGCTTTTGAGTGCGCGTGTTTTTTCTTGCGCGATTGATTTTCCGTGAGAATCCGGCGCTGGTCACAACGTGGGGAAACGAGTCGTTGATCCCACATATATAATAATATTATATTATTATGCCATGATCAAGAGGTAATTTTGAAAAGTAATTAATTCCCAATTTGATATTAATATTGGTAATGTTGAATGACTTTCTTGAGGGTGCTTGATGTTATGTGATTTTCAAAGCTAGATATATTCAACATCAACTGTTAATTTTTAAAATAATGTAATGATGACTTTTCATTTCATCAACGGCATCTTCCTCACATATTCGATTTTTAATGCAAAAAATAATTAAAATAGCTTAAATTCATTAAATTTTCACGCATTATCAAAGAGTGGATTTGATTTAAAAAAATATATACATAATCTTCTGAATTTAATCTGGTTTTAGAAAATATATTTTTTCAATTTTTTAATATTAAATAACTAATTATTTTAACTATTTCATTTTATTTTAAATAAATTAAATAAAATCATTTACTTTCGAGTACCACAAATTAAATATAAACATCATTTTGATTTTTTCATTATTTCATTCAGAATTTTTACTATCTTCCTTTTTTAGTTCTTTCACAAAGCAAGTTTATAGGTTTTTGGTCCTTCTGGAAAACTGTCGGAAGTATCAAGAATGAAAAATATATTAAATAAACTTAAAAAAATACTGACAAAGATTCATGCTGACAAAAAACCATACTGACGAAGAATCTATAAATGAACGTAACAAATTGTTAACGAAATATTTATTAAATAATAGTGACTATATGTTGAAAGCCCGCCCCTACGAAAATTCCTTGTACATGAATCTAGACCCGGTGTACTTAACCACGTAAAATAAAAAAAAACAATTTATTTATTTCATCAACTCTCTAGCAGAATTATGCTCAATTACGTACATTAAGAAAAAAATACGTATCTATTACCTATCACATAAAAGTATTTGTTTAGAATCTCATATAATTTTCCACGTTTCCCACAAGGATTTTGAAATTGCAACTTAACAAACATCTTTAATTGTAAATGGTTAATGGTTACGGATATTTTATACGAACCGTATTTTTTTCTGAGAGACAACTCTCGACGTTTCGTTGAAGTCGTATTTAACGTCATCAGGAGAATGATCTGTACCCGCGGAGATATAGGGCGGACTGATTAATGTTTCCGTGTCCGGGGGTGTAAATTTACAGTTTTTTTACACATTTATATAATACATGTACATATATAATACACAAAACATAAGTTTACACAAACAGTACGCAACCATTTACAGTTAAATATATCAAACGACCGTAATAATAACCTTCTCTTTAATTAACATACGTCTGTCTACCATATAAAATACAAGAAAAAATATATGATAACAGCATCGCATTTGGATATGCCTAAAAGACGAAATAATATTGTGTAGATGAAGCTTCTTTTTGAAATATTTTCCATTTCCAGAACTGGAATACCTTTCCAATATCGTTTATGATACACTGATTATCTTCCTGGTAACCGTCTTTCATTTATGAACATAACTGATAACTTGCAATGTGCTTTAATTATCTATAATAAAACTTCAAAAGTAAAGCACAGGTTACATCTTTATTAAATACTGTTTAAATGTACAAAGTTTAAAGAGGTATAAAATAATAATTTTATATATATATATATGTACATACGATAAATATATTTTAAAATACTTTTTATAATAGAATAATATTTCTTTTTCTTACTTACTTATGACTTAAATATTTTATAGCAAAAATCTTGCATCTTGCGTTTGTACGATATCTAATACTCAAAAGGAAATATATTTTTATTTTTATTATATCCGTAAAATTATCAAAAAATTAAATTTAATATCATTAATTTAGTCCACAGAAAAGGTTATATTTAATTTGTTTAAATTGCGAGTATAGATGAAAGGATTAATTTCTTAGTATAAATATATTATTGAAATAATACTGTCAAGGGTTGTGGCCTTGGGAGACAAATGAAGACACTGGAAATTAATTAGCGATTTATTAATTGATGTATTACACACTATTCTGTAATGCATCACTCGTATATGAACACTTTATTATCGCTGAACAACACTCTATTTATCACTTATATAACATTAAATTCTTTCGCGTAGTATTTATCGCAATTATTTATTTCGCCACTTAGGTAAGTATTCGCCAGATTATTTTGCTCGATATCTGTCGCTTCGCAATTCACGACTGGGAATACCTGGTCATCGTCCGCGAATCACTCCGCACTGAACTATCTGTCGGAACAAGACTTCGCGCCGCGGCGCATTTCCGGCGTTTATACCCAAACGCTGGTAAATTCGAACTTTCGAGAAGATTATTTTCCTTTCTAGTGTTTGGGAGAAGGATTTCGTCGTTTCTAGGCTGTTATAGTAATTTGTAGACGTTTCTCGAAGGTTGTAGATAATTGTAGACCGTTCTAGATCCTGCGTTAGTATTGTGATATTACAAGAGACACTTGCCATTCCGTGACGATACATTTGAGTAGCTAGTTGGTCCAGTGACTAGCCTAGTGATCCTAGCCGAGTAAGACTAGCCTAGTGATCCAATGGTTGGTGCATCGAGTCCCATTCTAAGAGATCATTAAGTTAGACCGATTTGATGGAACAAGCGTTTAGCTTAGTTCGAAAATAGTAAGAATATTGATTCAAAGCTTCTTCCGTATTTGCACGTCTATTTAAAAAATATATTTAAGAGATTATCTTGTTATATCTATAGTAAAGATTTTTGTATTATTTAATATTTTCATGCTTTAAGTATAAAAAATTATATAAGTATACCCTTCTAAGTGATTAGTCGAATGATCAATTTGATTAAGGACAAAGGGAAATAATTGGAAGAATCTGAATCACTATACCATAAGACACGGGACGGTACATGTCTTCATGCTAGAACTGCCATTAAATCTTGGCCGAATATGCCTGTTATTACATGTCTTTATTTGGATCCTTTTTTCCCATCCCATTGTCATGCAAAAACAACCAAACAAATCCCCGCTGTCTCGACTGTCGAAAACAAAAGAACCGATATGAACAGCTCCGCCCGAGAGTTAAAAGTTTAAAGGTAGTCTACGTAACATCGGAATGAGTACTTGTAAGTATGCTTAAAATGCCCGATTGGAAATAACTCTGATCGCACAATAGACAATGAGACAATTTATTACGGAAAAACATTCATACAAAAAATATATATAAAGCCGGCGAGCGGAGATAAGTAATTCCATTGTTTGTGCGGACCATACTGTTTGGTGACCCCGGCCGTGGAGCCTGGAACCTGGAACCTGGAACTGTATCCCTCGCCGGGTCCGATGCCACAAATATAACTTATCTTGGTCCGCCGAAGCGCTCGCCCGAATTGCATATCATTTTTTAAAATCGCCAGAATACTCAATCATAGATATCAATTAAATGTAAATGAACTCACCCAAACGTGCGGCGGATTACTGTTCTTACTATATTGCGGTTAGTCATTGTTAATTAAATTTATAACTAACCGAATTTCAATAATTTTAGTTTCTTTATTAAAAACACTCGATTAAGAAAGATATTTCCTATTTTTTTTTATAATATTTGGTTTAGTGTTTGAATTAAAAAATAATAATTTTTTGATGTTGTAACTTAAAGTCATAATTCTATGCGATTTAGAATAAATTAGATAAATCAATTAGAAAGATACACTGGCATTAAAAATAAGTCTATCATTAAAAAAAACTACAAATATATGTCGCTAATGTCTATAGTGAGCTATGATTTCAAAAAACGAGGCTTATGGTGCTGGTCTTGATGCATTATTTAAAACAAATATATTTTTTCATTCAGTCCAAACATCAAATAATTCAGTCCAAACAATATAAAACAGTGCAAATAATATATATTCGTACTTCAAAATAATATATAACGTAAATCAAATAGTGAGTTCGTCATAAATAAAATATTTAACTTGGCGTAATAGTAACTGAATTTTCCGGCCAGACAAAGTTCCACGGTTCGTATTACGATGGCAATCAAATATAATTTCGATAAACAGATTTTTTATCTTTCTTTCTAATTGTCTTTGAAATTAGGATTGTGGTAAATCGTGAAATGTTTATCCTAAACCTCGCGGGTTCAAATCCTCGAACATTTTTGTCGTGTTACCAAAGAGCACATCATGCAAAAATTGGTGATCCAAAGAAGGGTGAAAGGAATCATATCTTGCAGATGTTCCGACCTAGTTAAAATTATATAAACATAGTTACTCCTGGAATGCATAAGAAATTCCATAAATCGAAAAAGGTGGTGAAAAATCATCCACAATAATTAGTCATAGTTCCATGATCACGACCGCTCTCATTGAGAGCAAAACGAAAAAGAAGAAGATAATTTGTGAGAAAATGAGTAATGACAATAATCAAATGACAATTAGTGATGTAAATGTACAGACTAACATTTTCTATTGATTTCGCGTAGTGGACAAAAATATTTTAGCTTTAAATAATTGAGTCTTAAAATAGAAGAAATAGACAATTAATTCAAATAGGCAAATAATTTAATCAATAAATTTAATTATATATCTGTACCTACCATTACAACATAAATCAATTCATTAGCGAACTATGCGTCTCACTGGAATGTTCTCTGTCGAGACAGGCAAAGTTTACAAGCAGGCCACCAGATCGAGGCGCAATAGTATCGTGATTAAATGAGGAAGAAATATCATTTTCGGAAAGACCTTCAAAAAGGAATTTATTAATCGGACCTTCTGACCTATGTTACGTTGATAAGGCTATAAAAAAACAAACAGGTTTTTCTGTCTTCATATTCTTAGAAATACGAGAATTTATTTTATAATCAAAAAATATTAATAAATATTTGATATAGTTAACAAATAATAAATACGCGTATTGAATAATTTTAACACTATAATATCAAATCAATAACAATCGAACTATTGTTTTAAAAGTCACTGGGTGATCTTGTATTCATCATCATAATTTTATTCGCAACTATTAAAATAAAAAATAAGTACCATTGAAACTGACCTTTTCGATTGTACCAAAAATTTACTAGTTGGAGAATAAATAAATATATTTAAAAAATGACCTGTGAAAAATTAAACATGATGCTCTCATGTTCTAAAAATGTTGGTAGATATTTTAAAATTTTTATAATTTGCTAAATTTTTCTAATAATCATTCATAATAATATATAAAAATGATTTGTTATCTGAAAAGAGTTCACAGCTTTCTGTACATAGCCCAGTAAAACTTTTAAAAGAAGGCAATGATTCATACATTTGTAAAACCCAAATGAAAATTACAGGATAGGAAAAAAATTGAAATTCTTCGAGACAATGTGTAAATTTTAATACTCCTTGTAATAGCTAATAATGACTTGTATAGCTACATATACTTGGGTATAAAGTTGTTTACCTTAATATTTTCACGTTCTTAAAATATAATGAATGTATTAAAATGACAAACAAACTAAGACAATTTAATTAATTGAAATGTTGTTTATTAATATATTAAATAATTTAACGATTATTTGAACTGGGTTTTCCCATAATTTCCATATTTAACGACTTCGGAGAGCATTCGTTTAATCGCGCCCCGTAATTGGATCATAACTGTGAATCATTTCATGTAATGTCAGTTTAATTAAAACGGAATGGTTAAGTCCATTAAACCAAATACGATATTGGATCAGCCTCTGGAATAGAATTATATTGGATTAAGATATCGTAAATAATATTTAAATTAACAATAATTGCACACTGCACAAAGGCATTTGCACGTTTGACTTAGTCACACGAGTTATTTGCGGAGCATATTCAAATTATAATCTTACATGCATATATATAGACGTTATGTTGTGTATTGGAAGGGTTTCTGATCTAAAACCCTTCATATTATATCATCTTGTAATTATGTGTACTAAATATTTATTTTATTTTTTAATAAATCATATGTTTTTAATGAATCGTAAATCAGAGCGAAGCCCAAGATAGGAAAAATTGGAACCTTCTATGCGGTGCAGGGACCCCGACCCAATAGAATAAGGGATAGAAGAAGAAGAAGAAGAAGTTAAATCATTAATTTAATTGGCGTCTTCTGCGTGTATAACTCAAAGGTTTTTGAAATTCGCGGCAAAATATAAAATAAAAAGCTATTTAAGAATATAATAAAATATATAATTAAGATATAAAATATAAAAATTTTCGCTATCATGGATGATTAATGTTCGAAACTGGCAAAGAAAAGTTTCCAATTCGTATCCCAGTGGTAAAGAAAATTATTGGAAAGATTTTCCGCTAGGACTGGTGGTAAATTTAAGTCGATTATTTTGATTTCTTTTATACGCTTGCTTTGTTTTTGATGACAGAATGATTCGAATTGAATAAACGCAAAGTATTTTTGATAAATGTAGAAAACATATGTAAATATATTTATTACTATTTCTTAAAAATATGTTCTTATTATATTCGATTGGCAATGACGCTAAAAAACACAGTTTTTAGACTATATATATGCATGTAGATTTGGTCATTGCAAAAAATGCCTGCTTTAAAATAAACAAAATTAGTGGTCGAATGGGGGAACAGGACTTGACTTATCAATGAAGACACATCAATTGAATTGTAGCGATTGTATTGATCAGACAATTTTATTTTGTAATAAATAGATTCGATAAATAAGAAAAATCATAATAAATAAGTTAATATTAAAATTTAATAAACAAATTAATCTTAATTGTACAGAGGTGGCAAAAAACAGTTACACACTTCAACAAAAGAAAAACTTATAAATCGTGATATTAAATTTATATAATATCAAAGGAGAAATCTTAGTCATCATTAACTTCTACATTAACAATAATTACCTAAAGTAGTTAATACGAGCATCCAGATACATTTGATTACGGCGAACTGTTGTTAGGATAACGTTGAGCCAACTGTCCAGTGAGATGCGTATTCCATTTTAATTTGTTCCCGAAGCAAAACATCTTTTACGGTTCCTCATAAAGTCAGTCAGGAGATCGCAATCTTACACGACACCATACATTTCAAACTTATCATTCATATGTGCAGTTTTCAGGCTCTATTGAAAACTCACTTCTTCGTTATACGTCAAAAATATTTTCAAATTAATGATAACCGTACCCCGGCCACTTTTTTTGAGGGATGTGCCAATCATACATACAGTGATGCAAGTCTTCATATGAGTAAAGATATCTTTTGTGACATCCTTACTACAAATCGTTGTCGCAATTCGATTAATCTCCCGAAAAGTCCCGAGATGACAACTGTTAAGGTGTGTCTACATTTTTTGGCAACGGTATATTTTTTGGCAACTGTATATGATAATTACCTGCAACGGTAGGTAATTATCATATACAGTTTAAGCATTTTACACCTTACATGCTCGTAAGCAAGATTGATAAGTTTTGTTATAGATTTATTCCTCTTCTTCTTCTGCTTGCGTTAGGACTCTGTCCTGTTGTTTCTCGGCTCCTGTTTCTAGGGTATGAATGACCAGCTGTCCCCAGATAAATTTGTTCGCAAATGTAAATTTATTAATTCTGACCGCTATTTATTAATTTTGATCGAGATTTTTACAAAAATATTTATATTAAATGATATAAACCAATATTTTTCACAGAATAATATAATATAATAGACGTGCTATCTCTTTATAAGAAAAAGATCTTACGTGTAGAGAGGGAGATCGACTACATATATCGTTATTTTGAAACAATATTTGGTAAAACTGTCGTATCTATTACACTCATGAATATTTCCACATTTTTGTTACTAAAAAATTCACTTAATCATTAAAATTTCGAAAAATCCATAATTATAATATAATTATTAATTTTTTTTAAACGAAAATTTGTTACATCATTTTTACCGTCGCCACGAGTCTGCCTGCAAAGTTTCAGCTCGATTGGATCACGGGAAAAGGGTTAAACATCGATCCAAAGTTTTTTCGGTAGATAAGCAGACAAGCCGACAAGCCGACAGGCAGACAAGCAGACTCTACGAGTTAAAAGAAAGGGAGTAAAAAAGACAAGATATTTTATCTAACTTTGAATATTTTGTTGAATGTTGTATTGTTAGTATGAAAAAATCAGAAACGACGAAATTGTAACATACAAAAAGTACTTTAAAATCTTCAAAATAGAAGCTATGCTATTCTGTAAGTTTTAAACATAGAACAACGTATGAGGATGTTTGAGGAATGACTTTGAAAATATGTGCAAAAATAATTAAATTCTTAAAAAATTATTTTAAAAATATGCTCGAAATATGATCACGTTTTATTTTATGTACTAAGTGACTTATCTTTTTATAAATAGATCATTTACATACCTGTTAATTTATTATTGTATAAAACCTCGGACAGTTATTATGTATTTGTCTTTTAGTAACAATTAAATTAAGATAGTGCACAATTATTTTGATATCAGATATCACGGTTTTCTTCTATTGAATTTAAATAAATCAAAATTATTACAGTGTAATATCTGTATAAATTATTACGTCATTTTTTTTGTAAAAAAATAAAAATCTCGTATTACACCTACATTCGTGTTAAATTATTTTAATGTAAAAAAGTGTCAATCACCCCAAGGGCATATAGTGTTGTGAATATAGTAGTTGGTCCTGACGAAGAGACGGGTACGTCCCGAAACCGGTAGACCAAAAATCTGATAGTGGTTTTTACTAAGTTTACTAACATTCTGTTATTATGTCTAACCACAAAGTTAATGCTTTAAATATTAATAATTAATATTTAAAAAAATCATTTACCCGTTGCATTACTACCGGGATACGTACCTACCAAATTTTTATTTATTTCAAATATCATTGCCACTATGTCCCAAGATGGTATCTTTACAATAAATGTTTTCATGAAAACAAATAATGATTTCGTATTTATCTTTTAGCGCCCGTAACATTTTAATTAAGAAAGGCATCGACGCCATTCCACCCCTCAGTAAGCCAGACACCCGGGTGATGAATATTGCGGTGAAAATGTCACGAAATGAATAACGATTCCGCTCGCGATAGAGCGCGTGTGGATCGCGGGGTGGGAGTAATGCATTCGATTAAGCCGCGCGGCAGAACGCGCCCGGCAAAAACTGCAACTAATGACTTGTACAACGTTATCATTTCAAAGGCGTCGCAGGCCGCTGTAGCCATTAATCGATATCTCAGCGTGCAGTGCCCACAATGACCGACAATAAATTGCTTTTCCCTGTTATGATAAACGAGTAGTTCCGGTAATAAACATCGCGGGCTGTAGCCACTCTTGCCGACGGAGCGCGGCTGTCGATCTCGCTCGCAAATCAAACTGTTGTGTGCGGTGGGGGACAATTGTCGCAACTCGCTGCGGTCAATTTTTGCACGCATTACGCATTAAGCCAATCGGCATCTGTGTGGTCTGTAGCTGGGTGCCGGAAATGCCATTTTGTGCCACTCGCCGTTGCGCTATATGGATTTGAACGGTCTATGATACAATGCGAAAATAAATATTTATTTAAATATTTTTCATATTCACTGTAAAAATATTTTTTTTTGTGTAGATATATTTTAATTTGGTTGCCAAAAATTTTTTTACATCTAGAAAATAAACTTTTTAAAAATATGAAATAATATGAGATTACGTAGAGATCACGATCATGTGTGGAGTATAGAAGCAGAGGCAGCAATATCCAAAGAAAATTGAATGCAGTAATCAAGGATGACTTATTTATAATGTTTGTAATTCGAGATTTTATATACATTTATAGGGCTCATGATTTTGGAAGGTACGGATACATAAAATAAGTATCTGTACCTTCTAAAAGTAATCCTCGGTGAGTGCATTCAAAACATTTAAATTTTTTTTTTTGGTATTTATGACTTTGTTTTTCACCCAACATAGGTATATAAAACTCATATTTCATATATTCTGCACTTAACCTACGAAAAGTAGTGAGACAGCCGATGTGGCGTGATGGTAACGCGCCTTCCCGAATAGATGGGAGATCCGGGATCGAGTCCCGGTAGCAGCAAAATATTTTTTTGTTGATTTGATTTTTATCTGTCTTTCTAATTGATTAATAAATTAGATCAACGCAATGAATATAATAATGAGTTTGAATGTTTGTTTGTTAAAGCAGTGCGAGGTCATCCTTTATGCAACGTGTTCGCGTTGACTAATTATGAATTATTGACTAATTATGACTAATGATGAATTATTGACGAATTATGACTAATTATGAATTATTGACGAATTATGAATTAGTGCGCGGGGACAGGCTGGGTTAAATACGCGTAAGGCACTGAAACACGCGCATTACGGCCCGGTGCATCATAATCCCCTATTACCGCCGCGGTGAGGCCCACGACCGGCCCAGGGCGGCGCGGGGCATTTTTGTCATTTCTCGCATCAAATTACGGCCGCTTTCTCGGTCTAGCGTTTTCCGCCCCGAGCCATCGCGGCGTGTAATTTTGCTCTCTATTTTGGCTCTTGTGTGAACTGATTCGTGCGCCATTCTGTTTCTCACAACTTTATTTTCAGATTTTCTTCCGTTTGCTCCGATTATTTTGTGCTATTTTGATTTTATTTATTTTTATATTTATTTATTTATAAATGAAAACAGTGTTTATCACCTAATGATAAATAAACTCTCTCACTAGGACAATCCTGTGTCGTAAAAAAATAGTAAAAAATAAAAGATATCCTTACACATAATTAATGCAGATGTACTTTGTTTTCACCACTTATATATTGAAAATATAAACATTTGTTATTGTTAATGGTCCATTCGTCAGGATAAAATATATACTAACCAATTAAAAATACACTCTCGAAGTATATGCTATAAAAATATAAAAAATAATGAATGGAAAATGAATAAATAATTAAGTACTAACTTGAAAACGAATTTAAAAGATAACTATTTGTAAAAAGAACCTAGTTATTTGTAATATTCAATTTGCTTTAAACAGTTTTTCTAACGTCCAAAATTCAATTTATCAAACTCTAATTCTGTATAATTTGTATGTTAAGTACTCTTATTTATATCCAAAGAATGATCCACAAATTTGGAATAATTATTGCTACTTTGACAAATCAACTGTTCTTTAACTCTAGAATCATAATTACTACACGTTTTTCTATACATTATTTTTATTAATTATACTAATTATGTCGTCACAAAATTATTTTTCTCTTTTTGAAGATATCCTTACATTCGAGATGTGAATCTACAGAAGAATACTCAAAATATGCTGGATGCACAGAGTTACGAATAAAGATGTTACGATTCGGTTGAAAAAAGAAAAATAAGTTATTAAAACAATAAAAAACCGAAAACTTCAATATCTGTAGCGAAGTACGAGATATTCATCTTAAAATGTAGGGAAAAAAGCCGACATGATAGCCAACGTCCGTTGAACGAACAGGGCAAGTAAAAGAAGACGACGTAACATATTTTACACAAGATATTTTGATAAGCTAAAAACTGGAAACCCGAAAGTATTTCAATTAATAAATTAAAAATTGAGTCAATAATGCAGCCGATTGCAATGGAATCGGTGAACATAACTAGTGGCTAATACGATGTAATACTTTTGTAGGGAAAAAAAAAGTTTTTTGTATTGCCTTATTTACGTAATAAAATTGTAACGAAAATCGAAACGTTATGCCAGCACCAAATACCAATAAAATGGTCATTTATGTGACACAATCTTATATGTTGTATTATATTACCATAATTAATGATGATACTTTAATTGATGACGTCTTGTCAATTTATACTGTATGTGTGTAAAATATGTTTTGTACTGCATGTATATAAATAGTGCAATGGTAAATAAAGCCAAAATATCATTTTTGATATAATAATCTTTAGATAACTAAATTATAAATTTATTTTGTTAAATAAGAATTTGAAGTAACAAAATACAGTTAACATAATACTAATAATATATGTGTAGATATAATGGTGAAATTTTCAAAGAAATTTTTTAATCTTAGTCTTAAAACAGAGAAGTAGTGAAAAAATAATATTTTACATTTGTTAATGTCTAAAATACTATTCGTATTAAAAAAATTACAAAATTGAAAAATTTGAATACCAATTTGAAAAGTTGTACAAAAATCGCGATTATTTCTAAAAAATATCATTTTAATTGAAATAACAATGAATTCAAAACGATCAGTAAGTTGTCAGTTGTTTGAAATATGAGTCCATACTGTTTGATGATTCTGCCTTTCTCGGAGAGCGTCCTGCAGCGTGGGATCCCGCTTCCGGGCACGGGTCCAGCCTTCAGCCGCGGCAGCACGTGGTCCGGCGGAGGCGGAAATGGGGCCGCGGGCGTGCGCAGTTGTAAACCGTACTATTAGAATAACATTTGTAAAATGAATCATATTTCTGATCGACCAGCACATGGCCGCTACTCCAGATATTATTAATAGAGCGCACTAATATCACTTTGTTCTCCTTTATAATTTATTGTCAAAAAATAACTGGATACTTGAAACGTGGTATCAACAACGTTATAAACCGCTTATTAATTGTTTTCGCTTCAAAATAATGATGCTTTGTTATATATTTATATTAAAACTAGCTGTAATCCGTCAAAAATGACTGAAATGGTTCGCGTTTTTGCTAAGCCCTAGTAAATGTATGTGGGGTATAAAAGCAAAGGCAGCAATATCCAACAATGTTATCACAAAGTCATTTTGCAGTTTTTGAAGAACAAAAAACTTATTCAAACTATTTTTGAGATAGAATACCGTAGGTACTTTATCGATCTTCTTTTTTGGTTTAATTCGTTATTTTTCGGTATGATTTGCTACTTTTCTGTTTCATTTTTTTAATAATCTAGAGCATTGATTAATTTTTTTTTCGCACAAAAGCTTTCCTTCTACCCTTTTGTAGAGCACTCGTGATTTGAGCAATTAAAAAGAGGTATAATTTATTTGATTTTGTGAATTGTAAATTTAATCGAATAAGTAATTTAGTCCTGCTGAATTAAGATCGTGTTTAGAACCGCCAATCTCCTATTCAGAGTATTACCAATTGGTACCTACAGAGAAATATCGGGACATTTATGAATTGTTCAATATCATTTTGCCTCGAGGTCTATTTGTTAGGCTTTGTGCAACGTTCGCAAATTGATTGATCGTCTAAATCGTTAACAAAACGCATTTTAATAAATCGTGATTAATAAATATTCATAGAGAAATTTATGAATCCAAGCCAGAGATAGTTTAAA
Organism: Agrypnia vestita; assembly: GCA_016648135.1. NCBI lineage: Eukaryota > Metazoa > Arthropoda > Insecta > Trichoptera > Phryganeidae > Agrypnia > Agrypnia vestita. The sequence continues at coordinate 103,044 of JADDOH010002881.1, forward strand.
ATTATTTTCAACAAGTTAATTATTTTTAAGTATTAATAAAGCAATGACAAACGTCGACGTTGTTGAATTACTATTAGATATATCAGTGGTTCAATTCATCAATGTATTGTATATATTTATTTTATTTTTATAATGTGCCATTATTTATCTGTCTTAGTGTAGGGTTAAAGAACAATGTACAAAAAATTATGACAATTAAGGAAATAACATGTTAGAGAGTACACATTTTTATGATGGTTAATACATAAATAAAAACTCAACAAAAAACAAATTGTGTTACAATGTTATTAGTTAACAAATTATAGAATATAAAAAATTACCGCACATACATAGAGAGCGTGTGTCACAAGGTCAGCGAAGTTTTGTCACGTGTCACGGGACAGATCTCGAAGTGAGCGATACTGCGACTTTGGCTTATATTAAGCATGTAGGTATTACACGTTAATACTTTAATAGTGTCTGCTACTGTAATCCTGTGTAATAATTTATTTATTATGTATTTGTTATAATTTAATTTAAAAAAATCCTGAACTTAACTGCAAGATGGAGATTTTAAAATTAAAAATAATATTTGTCTCACGATATTATTGTGAAAATATTTACCTTTGTCTAAGGTAGTACACCCCTAATATCACTAGTGTGATTAGGGTCAAATCCATGAAAAATTACACATGGAATCAATTATAAAATAAGAAACACACACATCCGAAATACTTTAATTTTTTTAAACATTATCTATCCCAATATGTGTTTTTATACATTATTACTAAGCTTCACTTATCTGTTTGTTTGTCTCCAAATTTAATAATCGAAATATTACAAATTCCCAACTAACTAGAGCTCTGAAATTTAAGTGTTTGTGTATTTCCTATGACAATGAAATATTCAAATGTTTCCAACATGATATGTATATAATTTTAATATTTGATACAGATAAAAGAAACAGTATGGGGCAAAATAATACTAACGCGAAGAAAACTTGTAAAAGCGTGTCCGTAAAAATATTTGAAAATAATGAAATTTAACATACATATTAAATATTGTAAATTAAAAAAAAAGTGTAGGTACCTATATTTTTTGTGTAATTATATCATATGTAATATCATGAAACTGCGTAGAAGAACCTCCTAGATACAAATAGTGCTGATTTTCCATTTTGCGTTGGGACTCAATTTTTTACATACGTTACTGAGTGTATAAAAATATTGTAGCTTATGACTATATTGTACTTTTTTTGAATATGCTCGATATACGTCACAGAAAGGACAAAACACACAAATCTATAATTTTCAAACAATTACTAGTTAGACAGATTGCACGTGCGAATTCCACGTTTGCAAGAGAGCGCGTCTAATAATTGAACAACGCTGATTGGCGCATTTTTCCGATGGCCGTGAGAAATGTTCCCTCTCGTTCCATTGCGTGTAGGAATGCAACTTGAAACAGCGGTATTTCAGACTTACTTTACCACGCATGAGGGTAACGATAAATTTGTATACAATTACTAGAGGGTAGGTAATACACTTGTTCGATTAAACGTCTCTCGGGATTGACTTTAATTGGTAATCTGAATCTCCGATGGGTCGAAGGTAACAATGTTTCTGTGGGAATCCGCACATTGCCTTTTGAAAGGTACCGTTTACGCTCGCTCTCGGAATACGCATTATAATGTAATAAGCACTGATCGAGTAACTCAAATCTATTTGTTTTTAGATTCAACGGAGGGCATAAGTACAGATGATATATATCAGCAATTTATTAGTCTAATCAAGTTAGAAAAAATTGGAAACCTTAAAATTAATTTTATAACACATATTGTGTACAAAAAATATGTTTTGTGCAGCTTGAAGTTTTAATGTAATAATTTCTGCGCTGGGTAGAACTTAAGAAGATCATTAGCATATAGATTTGAGGGTGTCAGACTGAAAAATAAAAATATTTATTTGTAGTAGAACGTGCTCTTCCATGTTCCGAGAAATAGAACATCCCAAAATACATTTTTATTTCTTAGGCATTCAATAATAATTGTATCAATCGACCTATACAAATAAATAAATTAATTAAGGAAAATAAAAAATAATCTTAAACAAAACTTTAACCCTTTTTACATTAAACAATTATTCTACACATATTTACACTTGGACTTATGACTCACTCAACTTTCACTAACATTACACTTGATACTTTGTAGATATATAATTACTACCTTATGAAAATAAATATTACTGACGAATTCAAAAAAATATTATAATTGTGTTCTATAACGCCACTCTGGGACAGGCGTAGCCTAGTAGAGTGGCATAGTCCACAAATTTAACAAAAAAAAAGTGTAATTTATCTTATATTTTATTATTAAACTAGTATTAAGTACCTTTATTTGTAAACAAGGATTTTTTGAAATAAATAAATAAAAAAACAATATTTCCCTCTTCAATTACTTACCGCATTTAAAAAATGCTATAGATTATATGTTATTCATTCTAGCACATTAATATTCATTAAGCTTGCAAAGAGGTAACATATTCGCAATATAATTTTAATTTAATGGCCCTCATAGCCCAGTGGGTATGACACTGGCTTCTCACACCGAGGGTTCCGGGTTCGATTCTCGGTGAGGTCACAACTAATCTATGTGATTTACTCAAGCCTGGGTGTTTTGTGATGTGTTTCGTTTCTGTGATTGGGCCTCTTGGCCTGTTGAAGCGTAAAAAAAATGCATTACGTGTTTTAGACACCAGCTTAACACGCAAAGACGTATGAAAGTGTACGAGGCAAGGATGGTCTGCCAGAATGTGGCATTCTATGTAGATAGGCATAATTGTAAGTTAGTTAGCTATTAAGTGTCTTTTAATTTTTCTAATGTAAACTTGATAACTCAATTATTTAAGAAAATTAAATCTTCTCTCTTACCTATTACTGTTAGGCGAAAAGTAATCTCCTGAAATGATTTTTTTTTTAAGAGAAGTATTTTTTAAACATTTTTTAAAAATTAAAAATTGTGATGACATTAAATCACAATATTACATATATATTTTTTTAATTTTTTTAATTGAAACAATGTATTTTTTTAATACAGATGTGAATACGGAAAAAGTGTCATATCAATTTTATAACTATTTTAAAATTAAGCTAAACGCTTATACTGTGAAAATCAGACTAATTTACTAGTTTCCTGGAATGGAGTTCGTACAAGCGACAACTGGATCATTAGGTAAGAGTTTTAACTACTAGATCTAGCTACTCGATTCTGGATTTAGAAGATCAACAAAGGCGACATACGTAGTCCAGTGAGCACAGCTTCCCATACAGTGGTTGTGGGTTAAATTCGCAGGTATATCTGTGATATTTTATCAAGACTGGTTTCCATGGGGTTTGCTGTAGTAACTGGGTCTTGTGGCCTGTTGCAGCTTAAAAAATAAAGTGTAGTGGACAGTCATCATGCACATCATCACACAGTCACACAGCACTCCGAGTGCGATTTGTGTTTTTTTTGTTCTTGTAAAACAAATATAAAGTACCTACTGTAGGCATTGCATAGCAACATGATAAACTATGAATATTCTTTTCATATTTCTTGTAACAAAGAAATAAAATTTTAAAAGCGATTTTCTTGCACTTTTGCAAATTTAGCACTTTTCGTTGTACAGCAATAATGGAATGTGAGACAAATATGTTTTTTCGGTACGTAATAGAACTAACGTTGTACAAAAATATGATAACCTTGCACTTTTTAAAATGTTACCTGAGTCTTCCTGTTAGCCCGATTCCTTAAACGACTGACAAACAAGATGTCCCAATATTGACCGCGCGCGCTCTGAGCTACTAACATCTTTCATCAATCGGCGATCCGTTAGCGCGGCGGCCAAAGCAAACTCGAGCGGCCATTAAATGCACTTAACAGCATGTGAAGCGTCCTCTCCTCCACGGGTCCCGAGATGTTTTCATCAGCGATTAGGAGTACTATGAAGCAGCTGCTAATTGAACCTCAAAACACAAAGGTATAGTCCACAGGTAAGTCATTATTTCGACCCTCAGCAGCATCTACGAGCGCGCCTCAAACGGAGCCGGTAGCTTTTGTTGCAGCTGATTTGAATGTACAAACTTTTCTTTGACATTAGACAGTATATAAAAGGCTTATAAATGAGTGTTCAAACCTCTATGGTACTTTAACAATCATTCATTTGTTGAAGCCGCCGATATTGCTAGGGTCCATGGCGCCATTGGTTATGGAAAATTTAACATATCTATAGTTATATTGTTTCAAATTATAGTTCTCCATGATCACACATACGAAAATAAAGGCACATTTTTTTTGTTCTACATACCTACGCATATAAAAACTATATTTTCATTTAAGAAAGACAACCACAAGAGTTCATTGTGCCTTTGGTTATGGAAAATTTAACATATTTATAGTTTTATTGTTTCAAATTACAGTTCTCCATAATAACACATATGAAAATAAAAGCACATTTTTTTTAGTTCTACTTACGCGTATAAAAACTATCTTTTCATTTAAGAAAGACAACCGAATTAGTATGTATAAGCCGTGCACACTAACACATCGAAACAATATACGCCGTACGCACGGCTTACTCATACTAATTCGATTGCCTTTCTAAAAATGGAAAGACCTATACATCTTTTTCTTTTCTTACGTTCCATTTCCTTCTTATTTTTTTATTTCAAAAAATGTTTTTTTATGGATTATTATTTGATTAATATTAAAGAAATATAAAGGAAAAAATTTATTTGACTTAAATCAAAATATTACTTCACTTTTATAATGAATTTTTGTAATTGATCGACGTTGAAGATTATTTATAATTTTCCAATCCATATTGGTGATAATCTGTTTAAGAATTTAATAGTAATTTAATGTGCCGAAATCCAAATAAGATAGGTAATAGCTTAACAATGTTCCTTTGTAAGAAATTTCCAATACAACAGGTGTTCAAGTGTCAGGTCTTAAGTCAATTACAAAATATTTACTGAAAATGGGGAACATTTGTGCTCTATTGTGCTCGAGTCAAGGTTGTAAATCAATTTAAGTACTTCGGAAATAAAGTGTATTGGCTTTGTAGTTACCACGCTAAGTGACAGCGGTGTATAAGTTGGATTTATTACTTTCTAGACAAAATTAACGCCAGTTCGCCAGATGCGAGGTGTTAACGACAAAACTAGACTTCAATTAACCTCGGCCGGGGTAACTTACCTCCACTTCCAATTCTTGTGGCGATCATAATGAATGCCACAGCCCGTTGTTCCATTACGGTGGGGTTTATAATAAACACGGTTAATTGCGGGCTGGAAAGTGGGGTAATTACAGATATTTAGTGCCGACAAACTAAACAGGTTGATTTCGGAATGTTCAATGTTGAAACAAATTCACATTTCATCGGGAAATGTACCGGAGAATGCTACGTAATAGTGACTCGATAAATATACAGATAAAAAAATTACAATACGAAGATATCGAAATAAATTTTAAAATAATTTTTCTAAATTATGTTTAATCTTTTACCTATACCTTACACCTCATTTTTCTAATCATGTTACTGTTAAATCCTTCAAATAACTGTATATACTGTGTGTATTGTCAATTCATACTGTAATTTTTTTTAAATTATGTCTGCGCTAGAAAAATGTTCGTTTGTCGGTAGGTACTCGCGTCTAATATCCGTCACTTGGTTTAACGCGCTAGTCCTACTGTTTTTCTGCGGTTTTTATCGCTGGTAATGTCGCACTCCTCAAACGTCAAATAATGAAACGAGAGATTTCGATAGTGGGTAATTCTTTCAGTCTCTACCATCTCGTGATAATACATATACGCATGTCCAGGAAGTATTTGTCTTCCGTTTCCGGTAAGAGAGAAAGTAACCGAAGTTGATCAACTATTTGAAATAAATAATGTTATTTTTTGAGTGTATGCGTAAAATAAACGTGACAAATAATAAGGAGTTAACAAGCCTTGAAAAAGCAATACTAGTGACGTTAATGCCACACTATTTTTTAGTGGTTTATTGCAATTAACAGCTATAGATGTTGAACAGTTAGATGTTTGCTCGATACGCGATGCATCCACGTCACTGATGATATCAAATATTACGCAAGAGTGACTAACGTGTTTCTGACTCGATCTCAATACTTCTGAAGATAGTTCGAGGATGAAGCCATAGTGATAAATGCGAATTTCAACTAAATCAATTTCATGTAATCACATAATTCAACAAAAATTAATTTTATTTAACAATAAAATTTCAACAAGATGTTGCAAATTGAAGCAAAAGTTACCAGAGGAAAAAGTCCATATGCCATATTTACTAAACATATGTAAATATGTAGATACATTATTTTTACGACAATTCTACGACAATTTTACGACATCAAACAAAATGATTTCATTGTCTGTCCGTCTGTAACTTCGTGTAACGTCCGTAATTTTGTTCGAATTCGCGGCTATAAAAAACAAATTAAACGGCCGTAGATGTGGCTTGAACCCCAGGCCAAAAAACCTTATCAGGCCGCTTGACCGACATAAAGCTACTATAAATATATATTAGCGCTTAGCAAGAACCGTTTCATGTTTCGCCCAGCAAAATTGCCAAGGTTCAAAATAGTACCATTAACGGCCGGCAGGGGAAATATTTTGATAAATGTCGATTTTACTATTTCATGGGTGTCGGCTTTAAATAAGTTAATACTTATTCTTTAGGAACCGGCTGTAAAAGTACCGTCATTTTAGACGGATAGCAGCTGGTTTCAGAATAAATCAAAATAAAATATGCACTTCAAAATATTTCTATTACAATTATTATCATTTTATTTATTCAGATATTATGCACGGTAATATTTTTTTACCTATATCTCAATAAGAAACTACCCAAAAAAATGAAAAAACAATGACTTCTACAAATGCCTAAATATATAAAGAATTAAAGGTACCAAAAATAATGGATACATACAAAAAAATTAAATAATCCAAATTTTAAAGATAATTTTTTTTTAAAAATACAATAAGAGATTTTCGATCTACGAGATTTAAAGACATACCAAAATTTTAATTCACTACAACACAAAGTCGTTTTATTTATCTTGGTATTAAATACATTAGTAATTTCCCTGTAACAATCGGATAACAACAAAATAACACATCGGAAAAAATATATATATGAAACCAAAAAATATGTACGCAGACACCTACTGGACATATAAAATAATCATGACACTGTTTGAGGATGCCAGTTCATACCAAATTTGCAACTTCCACCCATATATTATCGTTAAAATAGATTTCTTTGTACTGATTCCATGTTTTATATAAAAATTTATTTAAATTACACATATTAATTCATGGTTATATTTCATAACTGTAAATTTATATAATTTAGCTACTTTTATCATGAATTAATTAATACTCCTTATCTATATACGACTCTCTTTTACCTCTCATATATATAGTAGAAATATATGTTTTTTTTTAAATGTTTTATTGTACCATTTTATGTAAAAATAATAAATAAATATAGAAAAGTATAAGTAGTTACTTATTTATAACCGACACCCATAAAATAGTAATAACGACTTTTATCAAAATATTTGAACATTTTTTTTATATTTCCCCTGTCGGCGATTGGGCGGAACGTGAAATGGTTCGTGTCTTTGCTAAGTACTATATGTACTGTATTTTTCATGGGTAATGCAGGCTCAGAGATAGCATCATCGTTATCGTTGCCGCATTCAGGTTTGCTAGCTCGGGGTTCAAGCCACCTCCCCGGCCGTTTAATTTAGTTTTCTTAGCCGTGAATTGGAACGAAATTACGGACGTTACACGAAGTTACAAAAGTTAGAAAAATATTACAAATCCGGTAAAAATTAAGCTTGTCAAAAACTTGAAAAGATCACTCATTTTTATGTATAAAGATGACTTTTTAGGGTATATTTTTTCTTTTATTTGATTTCCGGCAACAAATCGGAGATCTTCACAATTGTGATAAATTTTCCAAGAATGTAACGGTTTGCTGTTAAATGCAACCTTAGGCGGTGACTGAAGTGTTGATTGTACCATTGTTGTACAATATTTGACACCGCTGTTCGAAAAGGCCAATACCACAATAATTGACTTTTTAGACCACAAATCATTATCTGCTCCCAAAATTTGACAGTTTTTTGTTAAATAAATACACTTAACGCGAGATTGCTTAAATGATTTCAATAAAAATTCTCACACAATATTTTTTGTTGTTTTGATCAGTTCGGCGCGTATCGATGAAATGAACTTGAGAATCATGCTGATGCATTAAGTTAAAATCATATTTGTGTTCAACTTTGCGGTTGAGATTTTTGAATATTATGTACATTCGTCTTTGTCTATAATGAAATCCAAGGAACTGAGAAATTGGCTTTGTTATAGAGTTTTCGTTATAAGGAATGAAGAACAAAATTAACTTGTATCCAATTAAATAAACAGTGGTTTTATACAAAGTATTATCTTTTTATTTAATAGAACCTTTTTTGATAAAGTCTAATTGTGGAATATAAAAATTGAACGCAATCATTTAGGATTACTAATTTATAATGTTCTGCAATCGAGATTTTATAGGAAACATAGCTTACCGTTTAATTTATAGGAAACATAATTTTGAAAGGATAGATACATAAAATCTAGAATCCGGAACATTTTAAATTAGCATGCTCAGTGAGTGCATTCAAAATATTTTTTTTATTGTTACCTTTGCTTTTATACTCCACAACTTAATTACTTATCTATTTACACTACTGATTTATACTAGTTTAAATAGATTTAAATAAATTTTAATAGATTTTAATAAAAAAAATTATATAGATTTAAATACACTTAAATAGATTAAAACAGAAATAGTAGGTCAGCTTTGTTAATTGGAAGTATTTTTTTTCAATTAATCTGGCCGCATCCAAAGCTTGGTTGATGCTGGTGGTTTGGGCTCTTCTGTTTCTTCCTCTTCGTCTTGTTGATTCTGTTCTCCCTTAACAGCTTTCAAGATTTCCTCATCATCATTCATCTCAGTTGACGTGGGAAGACGCTCACCCACTGCAGCGAAGCTCTGCAGTTCTTCGGGAGTGAAGGTGGCTGATGCATAAAACCGCTGGATCCACACACGGCAGATCCTGTGGCGGTTTGCATTCGGACTGCAATAAAATAACGCTGTATAGTCGCTGCTTTACCTTGCTTCCCAAGCTTTACTCAGAAGTCCCACAGGGTCCAGGATGTTAAGAAACCTTCCAGTCCGATTTCATATTCGGTGTGCCCTACGGTAGAAAAATTCCGGCCAAACTTCAGCCCGGATAATGAACCCTGTGATGGGATCCGAAACATCGGCCAGAAAGGCCGTATGGCCAAACTAGAATAAAATACTATTTTACAAAAATTGTACCGTTTATTTTTAAATTCACCCAGCTTATTTATATTTTTCAAACTTTCCTGCATCTCGTCATATATTTTTAAACTTTTGTACATTAAACACTTTTGCGTACAAACTTTTCTCTTATAATGTGTATTTAAAATGTTGTGAGATGTAAATATGAGAACAGTAAGTACAGACATTTTTTTAAATTTTATATTTATTATATTACAATAAAAATAATTTTATTTTACTTGTAATAGATCCATCATTATAATAGACTGTACAGTATCATAAGTAAAAGAGGCCTGAATTGTATAACAATAATTTTTCGCAACTGTTACGAAATTTAATCGAATTGCAAAAATGATTCTGATTTGGAATGATTCGGTAGATATCGAACAAACCGTGATATAAATGCTGAAGACTGATGCGGTGTACAAATTATAATATTGTCACGAGGCGGTAGAATCAGACATAATTATGAACTATCGAAATATCTCGAACGGTCCACATGAATCTGGAATCGACTGGGCAATTCGCGGAAATTCTGAAAAAAATGACATGACCTATAAAAAGAGATTGACTGGCTTCTACGTATATAGTGCGCGTCAGATTTAACAGTGGGTTATCACCGTAGAAAGCGAAATCGTGCTGCGTGTGTTTGTACCGCGTGTGTGTTTCAGCGATAGTAAATCAAGAAAGTACCTACCGACAAGCGAGAAGTTATCTAGTGCGAACTTGAGCGATTTAAGTAATTCAGGAGTGATAAAATGTGCAGCGAATATTCTAGAACGAACTATTCTAAAATATAAATAATATAGAAAAATTTAGAATGAATTTAAGAACAGTGCTCCGATTAAATTCGTGTCCAGTGACATTGTGTATTTAAAAAACTTTAATTAATTTTAAGTGTTCAACTTGCCTCCCACAACCATGACGCCGTGATAATATAAACGATACAGAAGGATACTTTACGGACAAACAGTGATGTAAAAAGAGTTTGCTTCCGGCCATTAAGTCTGTGGACCAATCTAATACCGACTAAATTTTCAAATGCAACCATTTTATTGTCCATCGTCCTTATATTCGAATCGGTCTTTCACATGTATTTGTTAAGTGAGGTCCATGTTTTCCCTAGTGATTAGATAGCATCGCGTGCGTAGCACACTGCACTCCATTTCACGTACCTTGTTTGTTTTTCAGTAGCATTTTTATTTATTTGAAAACGTGTCGATAATTTGTATAAGTTAATAGACAAACACGACCATCCAAGCTCGCAAGTTTGAATGCCTTATGTCAGAACCTTGACCACGTATTTTTTTTTCAAGATATATTATAGGTGTCTTATAGAGACGAAGCCACCTTTTTATATGAGAAAGTAGGTATGGAGGTCTTTTACACAAAGTAAGGTTCACCAATTCCACGCATGATAGACTACCACATTTATCAAATTTTTGGATGATGTAATATGTATATGTATATGTTCAATATAATACAATTTAATTAATTTAATATTATAATAATAGCTTGTTACATATGTGTGTTGTGTTTTTACTACCGCCACCTGTGGTTAAAAATTTGTCATTTCCATAAACCAGCACAGATGTCGCCGTTAGTAATGTGATATTAATATTTTTTTATTGGAGTTTTTGAGCAATATTCTTTATGTGTGTATAAGACATTCATACGAATTATTAACAAATAATAGAAAACTTCCATTACCTACTTTCCCATATGAAAAAAATGCTTCGTATCTATGAGAAATCTATAATATATCTTGATTAATGACGTCCCTCTGGTAATAAAAGCCAGTATTGTGTTCTTGAAAAATTTGAACATACAAAAATATTCTGAATATTTTATTTTTATTTATACTTTATTTTATTAATTTATTTCTATTTATTTATTTATTTCCATATTAAAATTAAACAAATTTTGTTTGGACTATGACTGTCTCACAAGAGAAATCTGTGTCGAGACAGGTAATTTGATCTGCGAATATTGAAATGTGGCTTCAATACACACGGTAATAATATGTGATATCGCACATTGAGTAAAAGAGAGATTTTAATGTAGAATACTCAATAATCGATGAGTATTCACGAGAAAATGTTTAGATATGGACAAGGCGACATTAATTTGTGTATCAGGGTAGAAGAGTGAAGTGTTGTATCCTCTGATATTAATAAGTAACTAAAGTAATGAATGACCCTAAATAATGCTGGTAGTTTTAAGTGCCCGATCTAGGTTTTCCTGGATATAAAATAAACACCCTAGGGGTGTTGATACTAGTTAAGATGAATATTTTACTGGTTCAAAAACCCTCACTGAAAAAGTACGAGAAAAAATAGTATTGCTTCTTCATAGATAGCCACACATTCATATTTAATGTGTAATTGTTAAAATCTCTGATAATTTAGTAATAGTTTTGGATAAATAAAGTTAACGCAAAATCTTACGTGCATTATCGAATACGCTAACCGGATTAATGAGAAGTGTACCAAAAAACATAATATTTTCAAAATGTGAATTTCGTAAAGATAAATGAAAATCAAAGATCTAGTAGTGACTGAAAGTTTTAAAATATATTTTTTTAAATATTTAATGCAAATACATTATGCTTATTCATTTTAATCAAATTAACTTTAGTTTTTTATGACCCTTATAAAGGAAATAATTATTTCCGAAACATTGTGAAATAAATAAACTAAAGAGGCATTATAAACTATGTTCACTATAAATTTGATTACAGTATAATAACAATACATGATTAAACGCAAATTTTTAAAACGTCTAGAGAGCGAGGTAACGCGTTTGTCTTATAACTTATCGACAGGTTGTTTAATAAAATATAATGTTTTCATCAGGTCTATAATATGTACCTAATGGTTGGAATATAATTGATGTACACTATACATATACACAAATGAAATTTTGATCTCTTTTTTTGGAGTAATCAAGATATACTGTGATGCTCCGCCACGTACATGGAAAATTATGAAATATTTCCCCTTAAAATACTCCCCAAAACTGACCGGCAATGTAGGTTTCTGGAGAATATGTCCTCAGTTCTATATAATTCTGCTAATTACCTTTTATACTCTTTATTTTACTTTGTATTAATTAAAACAAATTAGATGAATTAATAAGAAAGATACTATGTAGATACAATCGAAAAATTGTTTAGTTATTACCGAGACATTCTGACCCCGAAGTTTTCCACGTCGGCGAAAAACATGTTAACCATTTCAGGTTAACATAACAATGAAATTATTAACATTCACTACGTTTACCATTAATTTCGCTATGTACCTAAACCATAAGCACTTTGACATTTTTTTAAAAAGTTTTTTTATTTTACCTTATAGCTTTTCATATATAATTTTCATACATTTTTCAAACAATTTTTACAAATTTACAAATTTTCAAAAAATTTATAGTTGTAGCAATTCGAAGGTAATGTGGTAGGTGAATTTTTCAACGAATTTAATTATTCTTTTGCGTTTTTATCGTAAGGGATTGTTGGATTAAATATCACAAAAATTAATTGAAATATTTTTTTTGAAAACATATAACTTATAACGTTATTTGCGATGGAGCGTATGATTTTGTCGTATGATAAAATGCTCCATTTTGTTTATAACATAATTTTTAAATTATATTTTTTTAGGAAAAAAATGGAAATTATTTTCTGACTGCTTTCATTTGCATAAAAAATCTATTTTTTATTTGCTACATACATTGTAGATATTAGAATATTCAATAAGAAAATAAGAAACGTTTTCATTTCAGTCAAATCCTGGCGACATGATTACATCCACCAGCTGCGCGCGTCATGTAGAAGGTTCTTTGCGGGACAGTAAATAACTCCGCCATTTTAAAATTTCAAAAATATGATAATTTGGTAACGAAAAATGTAAATTGAAATGTAAACTGAAAACAATGTTACTAAAACGAATTTTGCATGTCAATTTCGCAATTTTTTAAACGTGAATGTATTTTTGCCTCAAGATGGTGTAGCCCCGTAAGATTATGATTTTTCAATAAATATAGATGCGAACACGGAATATGCGTCGCATCAATATTATTACTATTTTCAAATTAGACTAAACGTTTGTGAAAATAGCACTAACTTTCTGGTGTTCTGGAATGGGACTCAAATCACCGACTACCAGGTCACCAGATCAGCCTAGATAGTCATGATTATTGTACCAACAAGCTACTGAAGCTATTATGCACTAAAACATGACAATTAATTTTTTCGTGAAATAGCATTAATATTTAATTTTAAATATACCTACTTAATTAAAAATTCCACTTTTTCAGTCACAAATATTATAATATCTTAATTTGGAACGTAGTGAAAGGCATTTACCAGTTATATGTGGTGTAATACAAAAATTAATAAAAAAACTTTTTACCCATTTATATCATTTACACGTTTTGGTAAAATAAATATTTTCATAGCTCGCTCATTTATAAGCATGCATGCAATTTAAGATTTAAAATATTAGTACTAAGAAAACTCGTAAAACTCATTTGAAAATAAATTATGAAGCGATCAATGTATGGTTTGGTGGAAAATAATAGCATGTTTATCAGCACACGTGTTAATAGATAAATCGTGAATAGCAAATACAACATTAAAAATGTTGTAAAACCTGAAAGAATCAATAAATATAATGAAGTGTACATAATAAACGGAGCCACCGATCACAAGCCTCAATAATTTCGGAGTCTGAAAATAAATGCTCCATAAACGGAACCTTCATTTATGAGCTAATACCAACCCAGTGGATAATGTTGAATTTTGTCAAAAACCGATAACTGCAAATTATATTATACAGAACAGAAATGTTTTAACCATCACTATACCAAACTCATTCATTTTTTCACTATTAATATTTCACACAGAACACAATTTAAAACCCTTTGCACTCGAAAGGTGTTCGGTATATTATTACCCGTTTCTCGATCGACGACCCGAATCGATCAAATTCTGTGACTAATTACTATTTTATTGTCCTAATATGACTCTCGTTAAATTATATTGAAAGCTTACAAACCCAATATATGAAAAATATTGAGAAATAACACTTTATTTTCTTGCCGTTATAGCGGCAGCACTCAAGTAATACGGCAAACCATGCATGCCGCATACTTCCACAGAGGCGGTAAATGTCAGTAAATGATCAATCTCATACCCGGACTGTTTTGTGAAGAAGAGGAAGAGAGTCTTTCAAATTTCAAGGTCAATATTATTTTTCTACGTTTATTTTTTAGTAAATCAGCGGAGGAATTACAAATCATTATTTCATTAATTTTTAAAATAAATATGTAACTGAAATAATTTAAAAATGCGAATAAGACGTAGATGCTCTTATCGCTCACCTTCGTCATTCCTTCTTTGTACCCGTTAAGCCTAGTAATCTCGACAAATATAAACTTGAGTATATCAACTGTATGTATTATATTCTTACTACCTTATGCCTTTCTTATTTGCTACTGCACCCCTACACGAATGCAATCTTGATCCCGCGAGATCGGGATCCCGCGAGATCTCGAGGCATTTTAAGAGATCAATCCCAAACCGAAAAATCGTACGAGATTATCGGGATTATCGGGACTGATCAGCATTTTTTATATTTTGTATGTTTGATTGTGTATGTCTATAGAGCTTTTAGTAAGTACTTAAAACTTCAAATAATGCAAGTAGCTTTGAATAATATTTGCTGTATTTTATCAACCTAACATAGTAATAAAAACTACTACTGACTCTACTGCATTGACTGATTGATGCTTGGAAAAACGCCTACAAAAACTTGAAAGCAAAGATTAATAATGAATATTTTATTAAATATGCTGATATAAAAATGCAAGGCGTTGTCATTAATTGCTATTTAGCTATATAAACAAAAAAAAACATTGCTAATTGCTATTCAGCTCTATAAACAACCGCGAGATTGGAAATTATAATCTCGAGGAATCCCGAAAGGGCAATCCTGACTCGGGATTGCATTCCCTAATCGCGACTTTAACTTCCGCACTTATTCCTCACATTTTACAAATTGATGACCAGCCACCACCACCATCTACCAATTTTCATAATCATGTAATGATTTATTGTAGAAAACAATTCATTATATTGCCACGAGACTGTAGAAATAGAAGGAATTACACGTTATCGAGGATTTCTCAGCACTCTGGACATTTCACAGAAAATCTGAAAAAACTAATAGAGTCTAGAATAAACTATTAGTGTCTAGAATAAAGTATTAGTTTTGCAAAACGTCTGGAAACCTGAAAATGTATGTAAGTACGACGACGAACAATTTGTTGTGACGTTCTAACAAGCGGCCAGCGACAATAAGATAAAAGAGTATTTACCTAGCGTTAAATAGTGTATAAGTGTGACCATAGACGTGCAAATATCCTTAAATGACGAATTTTTTTTTTTTTTAATTTTTCCTTCAATAGGCCAAGAGTCTTAAATACAGAAGTCGAAATACGTCACAAAATACCCAGGCTTGAGTAAATCACATAGATTAATATTGTGACCTCACCGGGAATCGAACCCGGAACCCTCGGTATGAGAAACCAGTGTCATACCCACTGGGCTACGAGGGGCCACTGGAGCATATTAAATGTTCAACAGACGAGTGTAAAGTCCGAAATTAATAATGAATTAAAGAATATTGTTTCAATTAATTTCGTGTCCAGTGTCTTTGGTGATAGGTAAAACCTTTAATTAACTTCAATGGTTTGATTTTGATCCGTCATAATCCCGTGACAATATTATAGAATGTGGCAAAATAACGAGTGAATGATGTGCACTGGGTTAGCGGAAGCGGCCCATCTCGCTGGCGGAAAGCTTCGAAGCTCTTATTATCAAATGAGCTTTATAGCGCAATATTTCACACCAAGATCGGTATTTAAAACAGGGAGAAAAAAAGGAGGCGAGCAAGAAAGCCCGGCCCCAATAAGTATTCCGATAGATATAAATCTTATTGTATTTAACCTTTCGCTTATTGCCGTGCAAAATGTTGGACCAATAAAATATTATGGGCTTAACGCCTGCACTCCCCGGCTTATCAGATTTCCTATGCCCATTCCGCATTTCTTTTGCCTTTTTATTGCTAGCGTTCTTGTAAACTTGGGAACACCGTGCCCGTCTTGGACCCGTTCCTCGGCGGCATTCTAGAAGATCATTTTTTACATTAGCTATGAGCGACTCAAATCATAACATTGGCGTAACTATCTTATACGCCCGGAATGCTAATTAGCGAATGTCAACATGATTTTATTAATCAGGGAATAATTAATTAATCAGAGAAAAAAGTAACCCATAAAAACCAAGTTTTTATTATACTCCCTTTCTTTGTAAAATATAACAACAATTAAAGACGAATTAAAACATATAACATAACACTAAACTTACAGTAATTTAATATATTTCTAAAATGTCAGATGTTTTGAGCTTTGATAAGACACTTCATGGTTTGAAGATTAAATTCTAAAAACATTTGTCAGTCAATTTAGATTTTCGACATTCGTAGTGAAGTACCTATTATGTATACCGACGGAGTAATTCAAATTTAGAAAATATTCCGCGACGTAATCGGGGCTAACGTAATCAAACTTTTCTAATGATTCCAATTTGAAAAAAACCAATTAAATTTCTAAAAATCCGAAATTATACTATAATTATTATTTTTTTTTAACGAAAATTTGACAGATCTTCTTGATCGTCTCCACGAGTCTACTTGCCAAGTTTCAGCTCGATTGGATCACGGGAAAAGGGTCAAAAATCGATCCAAAGTTTTTTTTGACGGCAAGCCGGCAAGGGGCTATAAAAGGAGTAAAAAGTTGATTATCCCGTTGCACAACTTTTTCAAGACTTTAGTGTTCCAACCGTTAGAGTACTTTTCAAAAGAAAATATCTTTACCACATCTATAAAGATTATTTTATTCGCAAAATACATTTTACAGATTGCGTTAGACAGCACTCAAAAAGTAAAAGTCATATTGTTACGTGTCATGGCTAGGGAGGAATGAATGAAAACTCTGGAAATAAAGTAGCGATTTATTAATTAATGATTAATTCATTATTTAGTGCACAAAGTTACTTAAAATAAATTAAACTTAACGCAATTCTTTAAACTTTACTTATTTTCGCCGGGTAGCGTATTTATCGCTCGTAGAATATTCAAACTCGCACATAGAGGTCGTTCTGGTTTAATTTCGCCCATTAAGTATATCGCTCGATTATTTCATTCGATATCTGTGGCTTCACAATTTCACACTGTGTACACCTGGTCGTCGTCTCTCGCGTACTTCGCACTTAACGAACTCTCAAACACGACAACCGAACTCGCGCCGCGGCGTGGTTTCGTATTTGTACCTAAATGCTGATATTTTCGTTCTTTATAGATTATTCTAGTGTTTAGGAGAAGTTCCTCGTTGCTTCTCGGTTATTTAAGACGTTTCTAGACGTTTCCCGAAGGTTGTAGATAACTGTAGAACATAGTGTTGTTCCAACATATTACCAGAGGTTCGGACAGTAGGTAAATTCTTTTTGGCATCTCGTAACAATATAAATTTACCATTATTGAAAACAGCAACTGCCCAGCTGAACTATATAGGTACATATAGAAAGTAAATAGTATGTTGAACCCCTTGGAAACAGGAAGTCATTAAAAAAATATATATATATATATCATGAAGTTTTTTACATAACATATTTATTATTGTGGCCAAAAGTAACGTGTAATTCATAGTGATTTGCATTATTTATAAACATTACAAGCGAGTGTTAATACATATCTACTTGTATTTATACATAAAAAGAGATTGATTGTAATTGTATTGTCATTATGCACCACTTAATAGTTAAAATTCCCTCTCAAAGCATGAGTGAAAACTCAAAAAAAAAGAAAAAAAAAATTATATATTATTTTATGGATGGTAAATAACCAGTCACAGAAGATTAATTGTACTTACCTTTATAAAAAAATAAGAGTTAATAATTATTGTCTTATTTTCTAATTCCAACAGATTATTTGATATAAGTAGAAAAAATACGAAAAAAACAAAAATAATCAATTAATTAGATGAATACACTAGCTTAATACTATACATAATAAGAATAACAGAAGAAATCAGAAGTAAAATAACTATATACATGAAAATAAAATCCAGAGGGGATGGAGGGAAAATGAGAGGGAAGATGGAAAGGGGATGAGATTAAAATCTGCATGATAATATTATATATATAATTTTTTGATTTCAGTGATGTTAAATAAATTAAGTATCTTGAACTGCTGGAAGGCAGAACTACAGAAAAATGTATATTTCTGGAGTTTGTGCTATACTTTATATTCATGCATCAAAATCATCATAGAGGAATCCAAGTGGGAGGAGTCGAAATTGTATCTGGTATTTTGGAACACGATTTTGATGATTCCGGGACTGGAAAATTCTCAATTGCTTATTATTTAATATTACTTTTATTTAAAATGCCAAAAACAACGAATATAATTTATTATTTTATTATGCAGGATAATGTTTATTTAAGTAAATAAGTGATCGTTTTTAAATGTCAAGATAATATTTAATAATAATGTTTCAATAAGAAATAATAATTTTATTATTACGGATAAAATGCCAGAAGTAAATACAAACAGTGTTTCATTGTTTACACTCAAATTTAGGAACCCTGAATGAATCCAAAAAATTTCAACATTATTGTGTGTTTTTTCGGGTTTCATAAATACTGTAAGCTGGCCTGGGATCCCGGGTCCTAGAATCAGCTTCCTTAGTCATCATTATCGATCATTGCTAGATAAAGGTCTCCCCCAGACTCAGTATCTTCGAAATTCGTAATCAAGGTATTTTTTTACAAACAAGGTATAAAATAAAATAATGTGCATTTGCAGTATTTATCGAGGGATCCCAAATAGATGCGCCCTCTTGGCAGGAAAATGGAGCAACACGGTGAGGAGAAATCTGGAGGCGCTCCATGTTTGGAGATAACTGGCGTAAAGTTGTATATCAGGGGAAGGCCCTAAGTAGAACGTGAAATCATGCCCTTTTAGTTTCGGTATAATAATTTAATATAGATGTATAATTTATATGACCAAATACTTAGATAATTTCCATAGCTGCATTACTAGGTTAATATTTCTTGACGGACATTGTTAACGTTATTTTATAAAAATTATACGTCAGATAGAAATTATACCTAGATATTATTTATTAGTGTACCTACCTATATATATGTAAATTTATAGAAAGTCAACCTTAATGTGAGTGTGCTAACTTTGCATGAATGTGTACAAGATTGAGAAATAAGAAAAGAAAGGAATTTAAAAGATATGGGTTCTGTAATAGATATGTATAACATACTCAACAGAAAAATGTTATATTTTTTTTCATTAACTATGAATTTTTATATATTTCATTTTTTAAGCTTCTTTTATTGAGATTTTATTTTATTTTAGAATCAATACATATACCATCGTGTCGCTGACCAGAGTTTGTCAAGACTCCATGGCAAAATATGGTAAGCATTAAAAAATCATTTTACAAGAGGATTTTAAAAATATTTTTGTGGTTTATATGATGTAATAAAAATAACAACTGTAGTTTTGATATTAAACATAAATAATAAAAACAATGTTTTAATTATATCTATATATATATATATATATATGTAATTAAATTCTATGAATGAAACGAGGATAATTTAATCTATGAACTGAAACGAGACATACTATTATATATAATTAAAACTATAAAGTGATTTTATGCTAATAATCTTTGGTCGGGATTATGATGATCGTTATATTATCATTTTTTATTGAAATATTTCATATGTTTTGGTTTTTTAATTATTTTTATAAATTTGGATGTGGAATATTTTGGGTTTTAAAATATCTTTATTTAATGACATTTACTTACTACAGACATCTAATTCGCATACTACAGTATTATTTGAATACAAGACAGATTTTCTTATGTACAGCCGAGGCCTTAAATTAGCACCCCGGCGTTTTAATTAACGATAAGATGCACAATGTCTGTAAATTAAGTACAAACATAGGTCAGAGGTCAATTGTTATTAAAATTGCTTAACCGCCGAGTTAATTGTCGCGCCCAAAGGTCACCCCGACGCGGAATACTTAGCAAAAGGAGTGAATAAAATTGCAATGCTACATCATAAATTATTTGCTGATAAATTTTATTAAGGCTTCATATCTACTAAATGGAAAGGCGGTGGGGGCGTTCTGTAACAAGAGTGGTTGGGAAAACTTTGACCCCAACTCGGTTTATAATGTGAGGCAATCGTTCAGCAGGCTTTCGTTATTTGTTCTCTTTGTGCTCTTTAGTAGTACTTAAATCTCCCACTCAGAGTGGTCCAGTGGTAAAATGGA
The DNA here is from genome assembly GCA_016648135.1 of Agrypnia vestita. Classification (NCBI taxonomy): domain Eukaryota; kingdom Metazoa; phylum Arthropoda; class Insecta; order Trichoptera; family Phryganeidae; genus Agrypnia; species Agrypnia vestita. Next base: position 123,859 of record JADDOH010002881.1, read on the forward strand.
TTCGATTCCTAACGAATTTAAAATACGCATTTTTTAAATTAATCTCTAATTTTGAAGTAGTTCTTAGTGGAATTCCATTATTATAATAACTTAATTAAAACACTTTAAATTTTTTTTCGACTATTTGTTGTATTTGACCACAACGGTTTCAGCCTATCAATGGCCATCTTTAGACTTGTACATTATTCTCTTAAGCTAGGGAAGTTATACAATTTTAGCACAACGGTGTTAAACATTGAGTCTATATGATGTTTAGGTGTAGTATATGCTTAATAATTTTATATAGTTTCAAATGGTTTGTGATAATTTGATTTTAATATTGGGATATTTATTCCCTTATTTTTAGTTAAACATTATTACAGGTATTTGTATCGAAAATTTCTTGTTAAACTAAGTGAAAAACTATTTTATATTATATTAAAAAATGGTATCTCTGTTACTTTCACTATTTATTTACAATGTTTTCGATGCTAAGGCATCGTCTTCAATAATATTTTTAATACTAATTTTATGACTAAATGACGATATGAGTGGTGGGTGGAGATGAGAGTCGGGTGTGCTTAATATGATATAAGGCTTAAAATACTTTAAAATAAACGTTTTTTCTTTTTTTTTTAATTTCGTGCATCTGGTCTTCGTTTTTCTATGTTTGAGAACATCTAAACGTCTTTAAAAGTGGGGTGATTGTCATATATGTATATATCTATTATTAATGAAATCGTTAGGGTAAGACATTAGATTAAATAAGTAAGATATAGACAAAGAAACATTAGATTAAGTTATAAAAATTAAGACATTAAATTTAGTAAGTAAGATATAAGTAAGTAAGATAAAAAGATAAAAAAGATATAAAGATACCAAGCTAACGTCATTTTTTGGAGTAATTTGTACCTAAAAGCGCTGGAATGGAAAATAATTTAGAAACTTTTTTGTTTCTTCTTTTCAACAAATATTTTTAAGATACGGATTAGTCATTTATTCCAAATGCCTATTTCCGATTCTCCTATATATCTACTCTCATATTGAACGGGTTCTTTATTTGACTATTACAAATACAAAGAGAATTTTGATCTATTAAAAATTACTCAAATGATATTTGAAAGTCTTCGCACATAGTGGTGTATAATTCTGCTAGTCTATTGCTACATGGAATTTTAGAGTTTTTCTGGTTTATTAAAAGGCTTTAGAACAATTATTTAAAAGCTTATGATCATCCTATTTAAAATGCATTAATTATTTTATTTATGGGATTCGCCACTCGTTGTTTAGGTAATATTTTTTTCTCCCATTTGTAGAATATAATAGCTTTATTATAGAAAAATGCAGTCATTGTATACAGTTGTTTTAATTATTATTTTAATTAAATAATAGTAATTAATTCAGACGATAATTCAGATAAAAGTTAAGCTTATCATGTCATTTGTTTTATTAATTCTTTATAATTAACGGTGAAACAGATTTTAATGATAATTCATAATAGAAATATTATTAAAGCTGTGAAAATAAAGCCATTAGCATTTTACTTCTCATGAAAGTGATATTCGGGTAAAAATTAGATATGGCAATAGGAGAAGAAAAATATGCAGTAGAATTTAATTAATCATCAGAAGTCATTTAAATTCTTTAAAAATTAATTATTTAAAAAGATAAAAAGCACTTATTATCACAGAGAAAAGCACAACAACAGGTGAAATATTTTTTATGTCGTTAAAAAAATTACCATTATCAGATTTGTCCAGGTACAGCATAAAATGGCTATCGCACATTCTTGGACTTTGATTATACACATTATACATTTAATAAATGTTTATAATGAAATACACATATACATACAAAATTTGTGTAGATTACCAGATGAATGTTAATCACGGAACGAATACAGTACTTGTTTCTCGATCTGCGCAAGTCGCCCAATAAAACTATCTCTTTACTAAGGCAAAATAATAAAGATATAACGAAATATTATTTCACCATCTCACTAAAATGTCTACAACATCCATTAGCTGGATTTGCATTGCACTATAAATTTGAATAGTTTTACTTTCGACCTCCTACAGAATATAGTGTGGGTATATCTGTATACTAATGTTAGAGTGCATTTGTTCTAACGATCATTAACCTATTTTGTGTAATAATAATTTATAACGTCAATTTATATATTCTGTTAAGTTTGCAAAGGTTATAATGGACACAATTGAATACTTTGTTTTGTCAACTTGTGTAAGAAAATTATTAGAAATTGTTTAATAAGCACACAACGTCTATTTGTATTCAAATCTGAACAAAATTTTATCCATTATTAGGACTGGTGCTAAGTTATGATTTTTTTGGTACATAAGCAATTTAATTAAATATAGAAATATTATGATTCTTTGATGAAACTATATACTTCGTATGTAATTACGAATTATTGTAAGAAAATTGGGCAAAAACTGAAGGCGACCATCCGGAAATGCGAAAATATTAATAAATCTCAGTCAGTTATTTTTCTTACAATTTATATTTTAAGACACTGTTTTTAAAGAACATTATTTTTTGCCGGGTCTTTTCAACCTTTTTACATAGTTCACAAATTTTTAAGTTATATTATTCTTTTAAAATAAATTTATTCCGAAATCCTGATTTCAGCTATTTAATCGAGAAATTTAGGCAGACTGCCTGCGATGCTGAGCTAGCTGCGAACACGTGTTTTCACGGCGCTCTTACGCAATATTACTATTGAGAAGTGAATATTGAAATATTCACTTTTCCAGTGCAGTACCTTTTGCAGAGTTATGAATAAATTGAATTGAAATTTTTTAAACAACTCATGCTATACACATTTTGAGGATTTTTATATTTATGCTTTTTTTGTTCAAGAATTAGGTAGTAAATAATTTAAAATATTTTTTTTACATCATAATATCGTAGTCGTATTAATAATAAAATAAAACCAGCTGAAAACATGTAGTTTAAAAAAATTGACGGTGGTTCCTCCGTAATGGAGAGTACTATCTTATGAGAAGGATTTAAAAATTCGTTAGAGATGTACGGACTTATTTATTTTCAGCTGATTTCCGATGAAGACTCCAGTTCTTATAAAAAAATAAATGATGCTTGCCAGAACTTATCCTAAAAAAGCGGCTAAAAAAATAAAATGTCATAACTATTTGTTACAAAACTATTGTAACAAGATAAAAATAGAATCTTAGGACAAAAAATATCCCTTAAACTTTAGAAAATTGCTAGGGAAAGCAATATTAGGAATGAGGACAGCAATACGACCTGCCGTAAAATTCAGACATTTACATGATTAACATTTCGGAAAAAAGATTAAGAATTAAAATGCTGGTATCGTCAATAGTCCTCACCATATTTTTGGTGAATACACATATTGTGCATCATATTTTTGTACAATCTCAAAAACACATTATGCAAATTTAACACCAGAATTAAAAAATATATATATTTTGGATTACGCGAATCGTATAACAACTTGACAAACATTTCTAGAGACTTCGTTATTATGTTGACAATAAAGTAGTGGAATGATTTAATGACGTTATTGAAAAATATGTCGTAGGACAAAGAATAAATTATTTTTGCAGGCAACCATACCAAGCCAAATTGAATGATTATTTTCTTTCTATCTTTAGGTGTATTTTTTTGTTAAATTTTTTTCAAATGTGTAATAATACATACATACACTGTGAATGCTATTTTTGAATTATTCTTCAAATATTACTTATTTCATCGTTTCAAAAGGTTTATTATTTCATCATTAAGTTTTTAAAACATGCGTATTCTACTGGTTCTAATTGTTTTTGTACATACGAATCATATGTGCTAAAGAATTTATTTTTTAGACTAAAATATAAAACTTATCATTATTATGTAATCTTCTTTGTCTTTGAAGTCTTATTTGTATCTAATATTTATTTTTTCATTATTTCAAATTGTTTAACTCATTTTTAAACCAGTTTTTATATATTAAGAATACTATTATATAATATATCTTGATAAGTGAAGTCCTTTGGGGATAAAATCCAGTATTGTGACCTTGAAAACATGCACAAAATATTCTGAATACATTTTTTCTGCCATGTAATTGACTTCATTTCATTCTAATTATTACATTCATCAAAATAATAATTCAGATTGATTAATCTAATCTCTCAAGCATTCCAAAATTACAAATTCACGTCAAAATAAGCTTTTCTTAAAAATTGAATATATTTTCTAAATATTTCTTGTGTTTAATAAGGCTCAGTTAATTGCGTATGTAAAAATCTATTTCTTTTAAAATAGAGATGTGAGCACGGTGTACGATTCACATCAATATTCTCACTATTTTCAAATAAATCTATACGCTTGTGCCTGAAAATCGGACGAACTTGCTGGTGTCATGGAATGGGGCTAAAACCAGAGATCACTGGATCGTTAAGCGGACCACAACCACTACACTAATAAGCTACTAAATTGATGTTGATAATTAATTTATTAAAAAATAAATATATTTAATATTTCTCATGAATGAACTATGTTGTTAATAAATCGCTCACGTGACTCAGGTGTTGATTTTGATAGTCATTAAAAAATCACTTAAAACGCTCGTATTAAAAATGCGCATTGTAACATGTAACATGCGCTTCTCGAACACTTTGTTACACACACTTTCAGAAACTATGATTGATTATGTAAACACAAAGATTCTCTGACTTTGGTTTGAATTTAAGTTTACTACTTGTTTTTTTCGGAAGTTTTGCTTATGTTATCGTTTGTAGAAAGGAAGTTTTGACAGCTTGTTTAATCATTTTTAACAATACTTGTACTTGAGTCATATAAATATAATTTTTCCCTGCCACAAATATTAAATTCCATATAGGTATACACTAAATTCGTATTTTACAAAACTCTGATGAAGCCAGTCTTGACATATGTCTTTGAAACCTGGGTATTAACGAAAGCCCTAGAGGGATCCATTGCAGCATTTGAGAAACGGTTCCTCAGAACAGTCTACGGACCTGTGAGAGATCATTAAGTTGGCGTAGTCGATACAACAGAGAGCTGTACGACATGTATGCAAAGCCCGATTTGATATGTTCCATCAAGTTGGGGCGCTTGAGATGGGCTATTCACGTAACCAGAAGGGACGACTACAACCCTGTAAAACGGTTCTCTCTACCCACAAGAATGAAGAAGGCCAGGAAGGCCCACAATGCGATGGATGGACGCTGTCAGCACTGATACATCCATATTACGAATAACAAACAGAAGACAAAAGCAACAGACAGAGAAGAATGGAGGAGACTTTAGGATTTAGCTGAGGCTCATTCAGAGCTGACGAGCTTATGATGATGTTAAAAAGGTTTAGTATATACTCACATATTCTTTTCTCTTCATCGTAATATATCGTAATATGCTTTGAATATTCCCCACACAAACACAATTCAAAATGTTTCCAGTCCCAAAGGTGGAATCTATATATACAAAAGAGTATCAATTATGCAACTTATCAAAGAAAACGATAAGGCAAATTTCGAAAAAAAACACAACACCAAGATTAAGAGACAATTTTAAAATCCAAAAATGCAATACAAAAATATCAACAAGGTTTCATATACTCAGGCATGAAAATTTTTAACAAACTTCCAATCGAAATGAAAAAGATACAGGATACAGAACAATTGAAGAGCAAATTGAAAGAACATCTCTATGAACTGAACTAGACACCATTACCTTCAAAGTCAAAGACGTTCACTCTACTACTTCATCTTAGATATATAATATAATATAAAATAATTAAATGTAAGGAATTATATATAGAAATTCAAAGTTCCTTGTCCGAGCACAAGAGCAATGCTCTTAAATGGAGAGGGACTATGAATAACACAATTGTGTAATAAATATTATTGAACAATAAAAAAAATACCATGGTCAGCTTTCTTCAGGAACTACGTAGGTACTCTTTTTTATTTTATTTTAAATAAAGAGACACTTACAGCTTTATACTTTACATACAACGGTTATGCTGCAGATATGCAATTATAATAATAAGAAAAACACATTAGAAAAATAAAAAAAAACAATAAATGTGGAGTTGTTAGGGACGAAAGAAAAATGTCATAGGAATAATATCGTATGGCAGGTATACATAAAAAAAAACTTGCGATCAATATATAGAAATCTGAAGTTTTGAAATACAATGGGGGCGAGAAATGGACGGTGTGTGTATAAATCCAAGTCATTAGTTTGTTTTGACCAATGTTGTTTCTATGGCGATATGCCCGAAAGCTGTGAAAGGTTCCGGAGACGAGGATTTCGAGCGTAGAAGTTTATGCTACTGAAAGCTAAAATAATATTCTCATGAATCATTTTTGAACTCATTCTATATATGCAGGATAAAGTGAGGTAACCATATAAGAGAAATATTCTCTAATAAATTATGCACCACTGAGAAGTAGAAAGTTTTAAGACTATCAGTTTTTTAATTTTTTTTATAAATTTTGCAAATGAAACCGAGCATTCTGTTAGGTTTTGCGATGGTGTGACTATAATGGGACCGAAAACTTAGCTTTGAGTCAATAATAATCCCCCAGTCACAAACTTCATCAACTTTCTACGACATGCAGGGAATGAATTCTTTCATTATTTGGCATATATATTCTAGAAGAGAGGGAGACAACCCGGAGACATTGGTGATCACTATGAGTGGAAAATGCAGAGCTAAAAAAATTATAATGATTTATTTGTGACCTTACCAGCCAATCTAGAAGCCAGCGTCACACTTACTGAACTGCGAAGGCCGCCCCAAAAATAAAAAATTAAATTAAATTTTGGAAACCTTTATTAAAAATCATTTAACTTGGAAAACACTGGTTTTTACTCACATGGACACCAATGTATGTAAATGCGAGAATAACGAAGGATCCAATGATTTGTTTCAAGTCAAACACTCGTCAAATGGTAACCTTTGTCTCCTGTTACGTACACACACGATTAATTATCGTACTAACAAAAACAAATTTTTATTAATTTTGAATAAAATACTTAGTTTTACACCACTTTATTACTATATATTTACATTTGTCAACTAGTTTCGGTTGGTGTCAACCATCTTCAGGATAAGTATAATATAAATTAATCCAAGTACAGACATACACAGGGAAAGAAAATCAAAGAGAAACAGAATGTCAACTTGCGGGGGGAAGGAAAGGGGAGGGGTTAAGTGAGAAGAGAGGTTACAACTTTGTGATCGGAGTATTGGATACATTTATTTGTTTATTTACTATTTGGATATTATTATTGTTAGCTTGATTAATTTCTAATGCTTCCAGATTGCAAGTCGTGAAACCTATTAAGTTTGTGTAAGCTTATTATTATGTATGTGTGATCAAAATTAATAAGATATTCGGCACATTTATAAAACCCTATATCTGTTAAGAATTTTATGTGCTTGTTTTATTATAATATTTATGTTGCTCGAAAATTTATATTTGTTTATTTATTTTTATTCTTAGCAAGGGAACCTGCAATGGGTGGGTAGCGAGAGTAAATGAAAAATAATTTAAACACAAGCCAATTTACTGTAAAGACCGATGAGGATCAATACATAGATGGATTGATAATGTCAGCTTAGACTGGACTAAAACGGCGGTCTCGAGGGAAGATTTTTACTTTAATTATCCTCGGTTATTCTGATGAGTGTGCGTGTGATTTGACGTATTCAGCTTTTCATGATGATTATCCCTCTGCGGACAAAATTCTGTAATTATGTTCTTAGAATGTATGTACATATAAAAATATTGTTAACTTTAAGAAAATATATATTTTTTGGTTCTATAAAACTGCCATTTCAAAGAGAAAAAATATAACTTTTTTTTTTAATTAATGAAAAGTATATATTTAACCAATCGAAGTATGGGCCATTGTTGACGAAGAACTTTGACCATTTTAAGTTCATTGATGCCTTTACTATAAAAATTATGGGGACGGGTTTCATCGGCTTCATTCTAGGCCTCATCGGATTTGAAATTTTTCCCATGTAAAAAGTTATCCAAATTCCCCAAAAAATTAAAATCAGTAGGTGCAAGAACTGGCAAGTAAGGTGTGTGACGGAGAGTTTCCAGTCGAAGCTCCTGTAATTTTAAGACGGTCCTTTGTGCAGTGTGTGGAGCGTTATCGAGGATAATTTGCGCACATCTCAAACCATCTTCAAAACCTTCACTGGCTTAGATGTCCAGAGAGGATTGAATATAAGCTTTGCCTTACAATATTTAAGGCTATTCACAACATGGCCCCTCAATACATAACCGACTTCTGCATTCCATTCTCCGCAAATAATAGACAACTAACACTTCGCTCAGCATCAACATCTAATACAAATAGGTTAGCTGAAGTAAATCGCGTCCACAAAACTAATTTCGGTGATCGTGCTTTCGCGGTGGCTGGACCAAAGTTATGGAACAAACTACCTAACAAACTGAGACAAACTGACAGCTTACCACTGTTCAAAAAACAACTTAAGACGCATTTATTTAGACAATCCTATAAAAACCTATAAAATCTAACCACAACAACGCTAGCTAATGTTTTCCACTCATATTGTGCACTCCGCGAAAACACATAATTCTTTCAGGGACTCACAAACTATTATAGTACTCAATTTTAATTCCACTTCTTGTATGCCACCTAGTGAATAAGTAATAGTAAATAAGTTTTTTCTTTTCTAGCAGTAAGTTGTCTTGTAAGATAATAATTTCTCTGTGTAAAGCGCCCTTGAGGTGAGTATTTCGCGAAAACGGCGCTATACAAATTATCCAAATTATTATTATATATTATATATAAGTAATGGACTAAAGAAATTGCCAAGCCTCGGTTGTTTGCCAGCGAGCTTGTCCATCATTGTTTTCAATTCATAACAGTATGCCTCAGCAGTAATTGTTATGCCAGATCAAGAAGTTTTAAAGGTCCACTATACAGTCACAAGCAGTTTCTTTCGATTTAATTTATGTTTGGAATATTGTTCGCCTGCCTCTCCTGGGTCCAAACATTGCGACAAATATTTCCGATTATCATACAGGATCCATTTTTCATCACAAATAACAATCTGATTTAGAATTTACTCATTCATGTGTAGACTTGACAAATTAAGGCAAGCCTCGAGGCGAGATAGCTGTTGTCCCTCAGTAAGTTCATTGGGTGCCATTCTGTGAGTTTCTTTATTTTACCAATTTGACAAAAATGTCTCAAATCATTTTATCACTTACGTTAAAAGCTATTGCTGATTTTGACGTGTTTTGAGATAAATCCGCTTCCACTATAGCTTTCAATTCGTCATTATCGACCGTAGTCTACGGTCGCCGACGTGACTCGTTGTTGAGGTCGAAATTTCCAAAACGGAAGCGATCAAATCAAAAACAAACAAAAAAAAAAAATCATTTTATCCATGGTCGCAAACACAACGATATATTAAAACGGCGAAAAAAACGTAAATAAATAATTTAAAAAAGGAAAGTTATAGCTTTAATATGACATTAATTTGAATTGGGAATTCCAAGTCAAATGTATGTTTAATAAGCCATTTTTAGAAAACGGCAATTTCATAGGTTAGGACCTAATACGATATTCATATTGGTACTATATAGAAATAAAAAAGTAATACTATGTTTTTCTTTTTTAGGGTAAAATTTAAAATTTGATTATTTGCGCGGGGTCACGTAGAGAGTAAGTCAGTAAGTCCGGGTAGTACTGCTCCGCTGAATGAACATGATGTACCGTTAGCTGTTTGCGTACGGCCAACATTATAATATTTTGATTAAGTGTATACACGGACAACAGGCTACAGTCGTTATTAATTAGAAGTGCGCGGCAAAACTACTAGATACTGGGTTTAATGTAGCAATCTCGAGAAACCATATGGCCACAACAGGGTCCGAGTTAAAAGAGACCGCGTTAGGTAACTCAGAGCTAACAACAAAGCCAAGACAATAAAACATTTTGATCTATAAGCGTCAAACTCGGTAGCACATTGGTTAAACATTTATTGTTCTGCTCCATATAAAATATGCACAATTCAACATTGAGTGAAGCGTCCATTTAGTAGTCTGAACGCCAGGGTGTTCGTATTGCTGGAAGATAAGTAAGTGTTCACATCGTAATATTAATATTACAATGATATTTATTGATGATCCGGCTTCTTTCCAAATCGGTTCATCAATAATCAATAAAAAATACTTTTTTCTTATATCACTGACTTGAGTTGTAGGTACACGGGTAGTATTTCGAAAATGGTTAGTCTTATAAATATATGTTTATACATGATGACAGTCACAATAAAATAAATCTTCCCAATGAAATTGAGACAGAAAAAAATTATAGAAATATCTTCACTAAATATAAAAATCTACTACAAAAATCAATCACAGCAACGCTTTGAAAAAAAATTTATCAAAAACAATTAATATATATTTTAAAATGTTATTTCAATACCATCTTAATTTTTATAACTTAATCTAATGTTTCTAGATACATTATATTTGTCATACATTATATCCTTTTCACTATTCTAATCTAATGTTATAAATGATTACATTAACAAATGTATGATTGACAATGCCCTCCACTTTTAAACACGAGAATTAAATTCTCTATTTAAGGTGGGCATTTCCAACAAAATATTTTAATCTTAAGCGGATTTATAAAACTTCAATATTTTACAAATAATTTGGCAAATGCTGTAAATAATTAAAAATGTCTTCTAAATTGAAACTATTTTTATATTATGTACCTATTGATTATTTATTGAATAAAATTGTGTTTTTAAAAATTATATTATGTAAATAAGAACTCGCCAATATATGTTTTAATTATTGAAAATTTTGAAGGAAAAAATGTTTGAAACACACATGATATTTGTAATTTTATTTTGAAAAAATAAATGTCCAGAAGATATCAAAGGAAAGATTCTCAAAAAAAAGTGGCAGCATTTTTAACATTTTTCGAAGCAGTTAGTGAGAGAGCATTTTTTAATGTTTTTATTTTTGTTCGCTATTTTCAAGAATTTTCCCTTTGGTCGCGCTTAATTTATAATTTAATTTCGTGCTTTACTAATCCTTATTTCGAACGAAAAAAGAATCAGTCTATTCAATTAGTCGAAAAGGTGGAGTTAAAACTGTCGTGTTTTTTATTTCAATTTGTACACGGTTTCAACCAGGATCCGGGAAGAGATTTGAGAGTCGTATAGACATTGATCAGTCTCTTTTCCCGGGGCTGGAACGAACAGTGGATAAACTTTAATATTCTCATTCTGTTATTTAAATATATGATATGTAATTAACACCGTTATGTACAATGTAATTAAGTAAATAAACTTTAAAAAAATCGCATTCTGAATCTTTCATCAATCTTTCTTTTCTGAAACATGGTTATGTTACGAGCCCCAACAGTCGTCGAGCTTGCATGCGAGGATGTGTGAATGTGGATAAGGCGAGGTTGGGTGTCAGGATAGAAGAGTGTGGCACTCTATGCTTTCTGCCTACTCCTGCGGAGAAACGGTCTGATGGTAAGTAGGTAATAAATGACAAATTTAATGATCGATGAAATCCGGAAATTATAATATTTTGGAATCCAGAGAAGTACCAGAGCCTGTATTTCATCATTCAAGGCAACATTGTAAGCAGAAGATGTCCTGGAAAATGAAAAACATCCTGACTAAAAAACTTAAGGCTGCCGCAGGCTGATAGAAAGATTAAGTTTAGTTTTATTATGATTAATTTTAATTTGATTAAAGCTGACTAACCAAAATATTCATGAAGTAGATATTTAAAATAAATAATTTTACAATTTTATAATTATTCCCTAGTATTGTTCATGTATAAAATTTTAGTTATTATAGACATAAGCAATTTAATAAATTTTCTACTGTAAAACATACCGTGTATTATAGAATGCAAACAATATTGACTGTGTTAGTTTGGTTCAGGTTCAAGTTTCCTCGCTTGATCATGCATTAAAGTCTATTCGAAGTATTATATTAATATTGTATATGAACACATTTTGTTGTGTAATTCTGTCAGGTATTATAGGATTAATATTTTAGTTTAGGATTTATATAAGCAGATTATATCATTTTTTGCAGACCGATAACGCCTAGACTAGACCTTGACTTTTCCTGAAAACCTTTGTTTATTAATTACCCATGGTAAACTATCTATTCCGACTATCATAGATTACAACATATCATGGGTAGAATTGGTGAACGTTACGATCACTTAAATCAGACGTACGATAGGTCGTAAGCCCTATGAGTACCCAATAAGACTTACATACCTACTTTTCCATAGTAGCTTTGTCTCTATGAATCATCTATAATATATCTTGAAAAATGATATTCCGCTGGGGATAAAATCCCGTAGTGTGTTCTTAAAAAATATGAAAATACTCAAAAAATTCTGAATATATAAAGACTAGTCCAAAAGGGAGTAAAAATTAAAATAATTTTCAGGCGTTTTTTATTCTACGTGTTATTAATTAGAAAGAATGTCATATACATAAAAAAAAAATTGCTTTTAAAAACTCTCTCCAAAAATAGATATTTCATTATAGGTCTTTCATGTAAGCTTGCAATTGAGTTAGTGTGGGTACAGTGCGTAATACACGGATTGTTTCGTTGTGTTAAGTTTACGGATATGAGAGAGGTGTATCCATAAACTTAGCACGATGAAGCAATACGCGTATTACGCACTGTACTCACACTAACTCAATTGCAAGCTTATATTTGTCACATCGAAAGTATGCGAGTTTGGTGGGGGTGGCTGAGCGTAGGTGGGAGTGGGTGACAAAAATGTGCTTTTTACCACATTATTTTGTTTTGGGAAGGCCGCAAATGCTTCAGATTGGTTCAGAATGGACCCGCCGACCGTGTCTGTGAGTCTAGAAAGTTCCGGAAAAATCCGCTCTAGAAGATTCCGGAAGGAGAAGGTTCTAGAAAATTCCCGAAAGTTCTATAAGGTTCCAAACTAAGTAGCGGAGTGTGTCGGTGAGTCAAGAACGTTCCAGAATGTCCGGTAAAGCTCTAGAAAGTTCTGGAAGGGGAATGTTTTAGAAGATTCCCGAAAGTTCTATAAGGTTCCAAACTGAGAGGCGGAGTTTGTCGATGAGTATATAAGGTTCCAGAATGTTCGATAAAGTTCTTAAATGTTTTGGAAGGAGAACGTCCTAGAAGATTCTCTATTTTTCTAAAGAAAGTTCTCTAACCCTCCAAAGAGTGTGGCGGAGTGTGTCAGTGAGTCCAGAAGGTTCCGGAAGATTCCAGAACGTTCATGAAGGTTCTCGAATGTTTAAGGAGGTTCTGGAAAGAGAAAGTGCAAGAAGTTTCTAAATGGTGTCAAACTGAGTAGCGGAGTGTGTCAGTGAGTCTAGAAGGTTCCAAAATGTTCAATAAAGTTCTCGAATATCTGAAAAGAGAACGCTGTAGAAGATTCTTGAAAGTTCTCTAACATTCCAAACAGTGAAGCGGAGTGTGTTTGTGAGTCTAGAAGGTTCCAGAACGTTCGGTAAGGCTCTATAAAGTTCTGGCAGGAGAACGTTCCACAGGATTCCTTAAGTTCTATTAGGTTCCAAACTGAGTGACTGAGTTTATCAGTGAGTCTAGAAGGTTCCAGCAGATTAAGAAAAAGTTCCAGAATGCTCTAGGAAGTTCTGGATGGAAAAGTTTCAGATAGTTCTATATGGTTCCAAGCTGAGTTGCAGAGTGTCAGCAAGTTTAAAAAGTTCTGGAAAATGCTAGAGTATTCTAGAGTGCTCTAGAAACTTGGTCTTGTTGGAAAGTCTCTGGAAGGAGAAAGTTCTACAAGCTATCAGAAAGATCTATAAGGTTCCAAATTGAGTGGAGGAATTGAAAGAATTATAATGCTTTCGAAGGTTCTGGAAAGGGAAAGTTCCATAAGATTCCAGAAAGTTTTATAAGATTTCGGATTGCTCTAGATAGTTTTGGAAGGTTCTCTCTAGAGTGTTATGATATCCGTTGACATTTTGGCAAAGCGAAGACGGTATAGCAAGGCAATCCAATCACAGGTGCCGAAACCAGCAAAAAAGAGAAGTTAACACAATTCTACGCTTACCAAATTATGGTACCGAGCGAGGCCGGGCCAACCAGCTAGTTGAGAATAAGTTTTCAAAAAAGCTTTTATAATCCTCAATTTTATGAAGAGGGCATTCTTTTATTTCCGAAGTGTAGGTAGGTTCTTTACATTTATATAATATATGTTTGAAATATGAATACGAAGTATAATATAATGCTAAATATGAATGTTTATGTATGTTTGAACAATTTCATATGTTGTTACCTCGACGGGAATAATTTTGTAAACTAATTTAAATATAAGTATAATAAGTCATTTAAATATATAATATAAAATATAATAGAAGATATTAGCATTTAACTAGTTTCAAATAGAACATCAAGCTGATGAACTGAAGTACAGACATTAATTAAATTGAATCGCGCCAAGAGTCCTATAAATTGTTACAACAACGTCTATTGTAAACGGAGATAGTTGAGTCTTTTGGAATGGGATCAATTTCTTACAAAGATATAAAAATGGATACTGGCATAATATACCACACAGGATCAGTTGTATTATCTTGGATATTGTATCAACTTGGGTTATAGTTGGCAACGCCAGTTTAAATTATGAATCTCGTTTAGCACGTGCGCATTACGTGTGATTTTTAACATCTGCCATCAAAATCGTTTTTTATTGAATTATCATACATTGTACATAGTATCGGTAACGACTTACACTCTCCACAACCCGAGAAATAGTACTTTAGATACTTTGCCTAGCCACCTTTTCATCCGTCTTATTGTATATAAACGTAAAGTTATTAAAACCTGATGTATGATGACAATGTCTAACGGCAAAATAAATTTATTTTGACAAAAAAGAATTGTTTGAGTGCTAAGTAAATTAATTTTACTGTTATAGGATATATTAAACAATCAGTTGATTGTCAGAAAACTCTGTGATGTCCTATACAATATTGTACATTTCGACACAAAAAAGTGGAAAATTGAATAAAAACGATTTCCATGACAGATATAAAAAAATCACGCGCACCGGCTTACAACTATCGTCGCTTAATCAGGGTTTAAGTCCTCATGACTCATTCGGAGAATTAAGAAGCGCAATTAAGATAGGAGGTATTTACCGGGCAGTCAACAGCGACCAGTGCGATAAGAAACAGCGTAACAATATGATCCACAGATGAGTGATTAGTGAGAAATTAGTGTGAATTAAATAACAGTGAATGGTACCACCTCTTGCGCAGTACCGTTTTATGAGCAAAAGCCATATCGGTCTTGCTCATCCGTCACCTGGTTGACATTTTTTAACACTACTGACACCATGCTGCCCCGCAGCGGTCGTTAAACCGGCGCGAGGGAGCATGACCGCATTTTTGAAAACCATTCACTGTTTGAAAAACAAAATACATTATAAAGAAAATTAAATATACATACCATGAAATATTGTAAAATAAAAGAAATAAAAATAATATAATATAAACTGGACAATAAACATAAGAAGAAATTAAAGAACAGCGCTCCAGTTAAATTTGTAATCAGAGACTTTTGTGGATAAAATAAAATATTTCAAATGTTTCATTTGTCTCTCACCACCCGTCAAAATATTTCAATTTAACAAAAAACAGAAATGAAACAACAATATTCAATCGAATCCTTATTAATTTGTGCTCTAATTTCTCCGCTGTATTTTTTATTATTTTCTACTTATGCATTCCAAACAATAATGCCGCGTCAATATAAGGAGTGCATAATTGTTTTCCACTCAAGGCACTGCAGTCACACAGGCAACATTGAAAGATGCATTTATTTATTACTGCTCCCACTTAATATACGATTATACTCAGTGGAGCGAATCAGTACTACGAGTCGGACACAAAGAGATGGCGGCCTCTCAGCCATCTTGCCTATTGACGTTACCACTTGATGCCTGAATCACACAAAAAGGAAAAAAAACAATATTATTTATTTGCTAATAGAATTTCGTTTTAGAATATACAATATATTTAATTGTTTAAATTATTATAACTATTACATTAATACTGTTTGGTCCCTTGCTTGGATCTGGTCTGAGTCGCAATAGATCAAGAAGATGTGTCCCATTGATCACAATATTCTTTATCACTTAAAACATTTAATTGTTAGATCCTTCAAGGATTTGAAGGGGATATTCCCTTTGTCACAGATATCACCAAATGAGTTACAAAAATGTTTATAAACTAAAGAGATGCTTCTCCTCTCAGCCGTTATTGTATTCTGCATATTAAAATGTACACATTTTTTACTATAGTATCCAATCTAGGATCCAACGGATGTCTCTTTCGGGCTATTAAATTAATATTAATAAAAAATATAAGCTTAGCACCATTAGCGCCAAAATATCTTTTCCTAAAAGTTTAGAATATTTTCAATGCAATATTTATACCTAAATGATTGATATTGCAAATATTGTAAAGTTTTCAATCTAAAATTAAAAACAGATTTTTTTAAATACGAGTGCCTAAATAAGTGAACATCATATTTGAAATATTTATGGTATTTGATGAATAATTTTCTACGAATCACTATAACCGTTAGTAAAATTCAGTAACCATAAATACTAGAAAAGCTCATCACCATCCCCTAGTTGAAAACACAAACAAATTTATAATTTCAATAATTATTTTTTTATTTTTTAAATTTTTTATTTTATTTGAGACACTAACAGAACAATGGGTACATGACACATACATAATAACACATTATATCATTTCATATATTAATTATTAACACGACAATGAAAAAGAGTAATAAATTTACGATTTTATTAATTTATTTAAATACTTGACAGTTACAAACAATCAAGTATTTGGCGCCCTGTTCTCATGACTTTGATTCCAACATTAAAATACGTCGTAGAAATGCCCGAAGATGTAATTAGTACATATTGCACATTGGCGACCTCTATCGTAGAAGAAGTGAACACCCACAATAAAGTGCATATAATTTACGACATCGGAAGAAATAATCAGTTCGACCTAACACCTCCGCCGTGATTGGACGCCGTCCTGACGACGCTGAATAACACTTCAGCGACACGAGATTTGCTTCTCAGTAAAATATACGGTTAGTATAAAATATCCATTTTATTTTTTAAATTTAAACATTTTAATATGTCCAACGAACGGAGTAATAACCTTAACTCCTTAATTATCCTGATTAATTATGAAATCTTGTCGTATAAATTTTTTCCAAAAATATCGTTCATTAGCATCAAAGTGGCTTACGAATCCGCCTGACGGGGCGCAGGCGCCCAGCTGAGTAATGACGTTTCGGTTAAATCCCCGAGTAATTAGTTATTAAAACGTATCAGATGCGCGAAATTGAATATCCGCCATCAATTGACGTGACGTTAGGCCCCGTGGTAGGCGGAGATCTGCGCGCGGATCGCGTGTGATCCGGGACGGGCCCTGGAGACTTGGGCCCGGGAATGGTTTCTTCGTGATGAAATGTTAATAGGGTTCAAGTGACGTATGTGAGATTTCTTATTACAAGGAAAATGACCTTTATGGACAATCCGCCTCTTTTAACTTCTTCAAAAAGAGCAAAATGTTTTTTTGGTGACATTATTAATATAACTAGTAGAAATATACCTTGTTTTCACTAGTCATATAGTGAAAACATCAACATTATTCAGGGTTAATTGTCCTTACGTCAGGATGTAATGTATATTTACAACTAAAAAATCAAAAATCTAAACAGTAAAAATATAAAAAAACTAGCTGTGCATGCGTGACTTCGCACGCGTAGATTTTTAGTCATATTTTATCAATTTGTGTATTAACCTTAAAATTTATATATATATATATATATGTAACAAAAGTAACTTCTGGACTCCCTCGCGTTTTCTGTAAATGGTCTCCCTGAGAAGACCTAGGCCGACGTTTCGACACGGTATCACGTGCCATTGTCAAGGCTAAAAGGCCTCAAAAGTTACGGACTAGCCGTACTTGTTCGCGGGTGACATGAAAGTCTCCCACCAGTAAGGCATATATATATATATATATATATATATATATATCGTCGCGGACTGTTTTATATAACTTTTTGAATTTTCTACAACTTCTCTTTAGAAAGTATTTAAATATGCATTGACCATTTTTCCGTCGACTTCAGTAGTTAAATAGGTGAGAATTTTTGAAATCGGATGAGTAGTTTCGGAGTTTACCTTCTACAACCAAACTTACAAACTTCTTTATATATTTGTATAGATATAAATAGCTTATTCCTTCCAAATTCATGTTTCCAAATCATTATTAAAAGCAAATCCATCCAACACAGCAATATCCAATTTGACCAATCAACCCCTAAGGAAGTGTCACGTGAGAAAATGGCTGCTTCATACTTAAGTGAGACTGAAACATCATAAAGTATTTTGAAAAAAAAAAACCTATGAGATATTTTACGTAAGTGTAATAATGTATAATAGCGTTTTTTAATTTTGTTCTGTTCGGATACTCACATTTTTCTTATAGGAAAGTGGTGTATAAAAAATATATTAGTATAAACACGTTATTAATTTTAAGCATTTTTTACGGAATACCTATAAACAATATTTTGTTTTAAAATGACAAAATGTTAATGTTGGTAAACTAATAATAGAGATACACGACATTGAACGCAGTAAAATGGTATTGTCTCGTTAGTGTTCTCTAATTATAATTAATTTTTATAGGTTTTCATATATCGACGTTTTATATATATTTTGGGTCATTAATATATCGACGGTCCCTACGTATACTGTCGAATTTGAAAAATACGATTTTTGTTTTGGTATCTTAAATCATTTTTTTCATCATCGGATTTACTCTAAATATTCGGTTAATGTTAAAAAAAAGTTTAATTTTCCTTTAGTGCATTCATAATTTTTTTTAACAGTGTCCAAAAGTATTGATTATGTTGGATGATTTAATAAAATAATAAAACATTTTATTTATTTGATTTAATAAAATAATAAAAAAAAAACAAATAATAAAACATAGAAGAATTTTTGCAGATTTGACAGTATATGTAGAGACCGTCGATATACATAGACGTATATGCACAAAATAAATATTTTAGTCGATAAGTTAGTAGTCTTTTACTGCATCCTAAAATAAAAATTTTCGCAATACTATAATTATAAACCTTAAACAATTTTAAAATCATGGATTTTAAAATCATGTAAAAAATGAGGCATTATTAAAAAAGGTAAAACAATTAACATTTTTACTCATAATGTTTACGAAGTAAATCGCAATATTTTTTAATTAGTTTTCAGTTAAAAATAAATGATTATATTCAATTATTTACATTAATATTTTCAAAAGCTGTCGGTCAACATAATTCTCTTTGGGTTAACATAAGTTTTTAATTATTTTTTGCAGTGAATTTATACAAAATTTATATAGATGATGCAGGCATTGACATTTGATTAGAAAATTCAGAAGAATCCTAACGAAACTCTCACGAAGTTTACGTTTTAAAAAGATAACTCATGTAATAATATCAAACGGAACCGCACGAGCGATAATTAATCGTCTCAATGTATCGATTAATATATAGGGTGACCATATATCGCAGTAATGAGTAAAACAAAAATATTTTTTGTTGTCAATAACTCGCCAATGTAGAAGGTTTATTATGAAGGTAGGACATGTCAAAGTCATGTCGATGCCATTTGACTGATTCGAAAGCTAAAACAGCCTTATAATTGAAAAGTATATGAAAAATGAACAGCTAATTTTAGGTATTATTAAATCACTTCATCTAGCATAAAATTCTTTTACAACCATTTTTTTGTCAGAATCAATAAAATATATCGCTTATGATAAAACAATATCAAGTAAGCCACTTAATACGAATTTTATAGGGGAGGCAAAAAACTGCATAATACCTAGATTCTTAACAATAAATAGAATACAGGGAATTGCTTTAATGGAATAAGAGACACAAATAATTGATTTTAAGATACAAGCTTTTTCCAGATTACATATCCACACATTTTAAAGACAAATACACAAAAAAACTTGATTTCGACAAAAATGTGGTATGCGAGGTATTTATTGTTTTATCATGAGAGTTATGTTATGCATTATTTTTGTCGAATAGTTCTTTTCTAAACCAATGTTATCCAGAGATACTAGAAATCTAAATTCAGAGTAGCTTGTTGGCGTAATGGTCATGACGCTCGCCTAGTGATCTGGTGGTCGGTGGTTGGGGCCCCATTACAGAAAACCTAAGGAAAATAAAGTTTTGTTTTCATAGCACAAGCGTTTAGCTTATTTTGAAAATAGAAAGTAACGAAACGCATTCCGTGTTCGCATCTCTATATAAAAAAAATAAACCTAATTGATCAAATTTGACATTTTATTTCGACGCCTAATTTCAAAGTTGAATCTGTCGAATAACATTAATAAATTTGAAAACGGGACAATTTTTTTTTTACTTCCAGTTACGAGTTTAAATTAGTCCCTTAAACCGAGCGTAAAGATGTTACACATAAAAAAAACATGCATATAAAATCAATATAAGCATTTTTATTCATGGGCTCATGTACTGAGCATGTGCGTAATCTTCCATTCAACCAACCATTAAATATGCTCCTCCAACGCCTTTGGAAGTCCATTAATCCACTCCAAATCCTCTCCTCCGGAAATACCTCCACGCAATGCTTTATTTCAATGCCTAAATATGTCAAATAAAATTAAAAAAATACTTTAAGTACCTACTAGTATTGTTTTAAAAGTTGGTACAAATAATTTTTTATCGCATACATCTACTAATTTCTTCATACAGAGTCCAAATATTAAATTAAAGCTAAGATGTATTATAGATGTCTCACAGAGACGAAGTTAATTTTTATATGGGAAAGTAGGTATGGAAGTCTTTTTGGGGGTCCATAGAGCTTACGACTTATCGTACTGCTGGCTTAAGTGATCACTTTACACAACGTAACGTTCACCAATTCCACCCACGACAGAATATCACATCTATCAAATTTTTGGATATTGTATATATGTTTGGAAATTGTAATTTGTTGGATAATAGCTTCGTCTCTTTAAGATATCTATAATACATCTTGATTAACGATGTCCCCCTGGGAAAAAATTGTGTTTTTGAAAAATTTGCACATACTTAAAATATTCTAAATTAAAGCCAATATGTGCCCTGTAATTAAAAATTGACAGATATCTTGGCACATCTAATAGAAAGTTAAAGCGTAGAGTTAAATTAAGTTCCGTCCATTTTATGTTGGCATAGAAATCACCATTATAGAAATTGTGTTATGCCGGGAATAGGAATGGTTGTTCGTTAAAAAATGTAATAAAATCACACTTGAATGTGGATTTGACGCATGGTCACCCTACGATGAAAGCCTTTGTTTCCCCGACTTGTGCGGTCCAAGAAGAACAAATATTTACTGCCGATCATCCAAGGTTGTCAGTACAATTGCCACGGAAGGTGAAACCATCAAAGAATTATAGCACCTGCCAAGCGCGCATTGTTTTCAAGGTATTTGGAGGAGTGTAGATGTGAAATATATGTGGGGTTTCATCACGAATATTGAAAAAAAATGCAGTTGATTATAATGGCCATTGTTTTGAATATACTGAGAAGATAAAAAATCATGAAGAATACAATGACATACTATTGTTTAGAAGTTAGTCAATACGTCAATATTTCAAGAAAACTTTCATTGAGATTAAAATAATTTCAACCCTTAATGTCGACTAGTGAATCCATTACCGAGGCATAATTGCGATCCCGAATTTGAATTCGATTTTGATGATGTCGGAGTCAGAAATACTTCTTAATGCCAATCTTTTAATTTTACAGATTGTAATTATTTAAGATATCTATATACAGGATGTAACACAGCTAATCCACAATACTAAACAGATAGATTCCTGCCTTGTTAGAGTCAAAAATGTTCAAAATAAATCTAACATGACTTAATATCAATTGTTATAGAGATATGCAATATTAAAGTGTGCATTTTTTATTTTATTTTGCAAAACATTCATATCAGAGTAATTAATATCGATTATAAAAAATTCTTTCATTTCAATTCAAGTTAAAAAAAATGATAAAATCTGTGCAGAAATTAAAAATAACATTTAAAAATTTTTTAAATATATTTTTTTTCTTTTAATAAAAAAATAGTGACGCGAACACGGAATACGTCTCACATCAATATTCTTACTATTTTCAAAGTAAGCCAAACGCTAGTTGTTGTGCCATGAAAATAGGACTAACTTGCTGGTCTGGAGTAAGGTTCGAATTCGCGACCTTTGGATCACGAGGCGAAAGTTCTAACTACAAGACCAACAAGCTACTCTAAAAATAAAATATTCATTTCTGGAATTTTATACTATGATCATATTTTAATGAGGCTTGTTAAACGAAAACCTTTAAAATTATTTAATGGAGTTTTAGACTTCTGCTTTATCTAGTAAGATAAGTTATTTTCAGCACGCGATCGTTCAAAGATTTTATAATTATGTAAGTACAGTACAAATATAATGGTATACATATATACAATAGTATAGTATAACTATTTAACCAGAACGGTACATAGATATTGAGTGATACAAATTGAAAGAATTACCACCTTTTGTTTGACCTTCGGTTCTAACATTTAAACTCTCTGTATATTTCTGCATGTCTAAGCGTTGAGACCATGATAAGTTTGCTCTATACTTCCCAAGAGCTCAAAACACGAGAATAAGTCGATTTTCATTTTGCTCTTATTAATAACTAAGTTTACTACCCGGCTTCGCGCGAGATTTGGTTTTTGAATATGCTAGATTCACGTTCCCTTATATTTACACTGAAAAATGCTGAAATAATGGTGCTAAAATAAAAAAATCAGTATTTTTTTTAATCTCTTTTTTGTTGAAAACTATTACAATATACGATTCTTTGTGGAAGTAGGATGTTCGATAAAACTTTTCATTATACTAGTACAAGCAATAATAAAAGTAACTTATCTAGAAATAATTTGATTTATAAACTCTTTTAAAATAATTATAATTTATAGAAATAAACTTTGTTTACATCACTTTTTTCTTGAAAAAAATCAACATGTTTCAGAGTCCATGGCTATAAAAGTATACTTACTAACGAAATTAAATTTAAGAATCGAAAAATCGAAAATATTAAAAAGTTATGTATGGATAATGAATAATAATTAAGTACCCACTTAACATGAAAATAAATTTAAATGATAACTATTTGTAAAAAGGACCTGGTTATTTATAATATTTAATTTACTATTAAAACTTTTTCTTATTTCCAAAATTTCTAATTTTTCAAATTGTGATTCTGTATGATTTATATGTAAAATTTGTAAAAAGATGGTTAGAAAATTCAGAACACGTATTGCTACTTAAACACCTTAAGTGTTCCTTAACTCTAACTTATAAGGTGTTTAAATAACAATAATTTTTCTGAATTTTCTAACCATCTTTTGGCTATGGATCATTCTTTTGATATTAATAAGGTTTTACAAATTTTACGTACAAATTACACAAAATCACAGTGTGATATATTATAAATTTTGGAAATAAGAAAAAGTGTTAATAGTAAATTGAAAATTATAAATAACCAGGTCCTTTTTGCAAATAATTTCTTTTAAATTTATTTTCATGTTAAGTAGGTACTTAATTCTTATTCATTTTCCATATATAACTTTTTGATATTTTGATTTCTTTGCTACTATTTTTAAATTTAATTTTGTTAGTTTACATTTGTAGCCTAACGAAGAGGCCATGGGCTCTGAAACATGTTGATTTTTTTCAATAAAAAAGTGGTGTAAACAAACTTTATTTCTATAAATTATAATTACAATGTCACCACAAAATAATTTTGCTGTGTTTGAAGAAGAAGTCGTTTAAAATAGTTCGCATGTATTATTTGTTAAGATCATAAATTTTACAGATATTTTATAAAATATGGTAGCGTTATTTAAAATATGTGAGCGTCCAATGAACATTCAAGAAGACCTGGAAAGATTGTGAATTGCAATATGTTTAAAAAACTAAAAATAGCCCCTTTTCGGAGTTTTTATTGTTTAAATTTGTTTTTCTTGTTTAAACGCTATAAAGTATTTCACAAAACAACGATATACTAAACATTATCTTATTTTAATATCTTTAATAAGTATTTTTGATCGCGCTGTCAACCGTCGGCTGGTCTACCCTTGTTTACAAATTGCAAGGTCATCTTCGGAGCTGAACCGAAAAGCACAATGATGCGACTGGCCACAAGAATGGGCTGTTTCGGTAGATGGTTAGCAGATCAGAGCGATTCCTCGAAAAAATTCAGTTCATTGACTTTTTTCAATGCGCCCTTGGGTCAATCGGTTCAATTTCAAGTGGTCGCACCGGATTCTAGCCCGGTATTCCACCGGCTGTTGCGGGCGGGGCTGGGGGGTGAATTGCAGGGTAATTGAAGAGGGTTGGGATCTCCCGATAGACAATTATCTGCTCTCTCCCTCCCTCCCCCGCGCCGCCCCTCGACCGCCCGTGAACACCACCGCCAGAGGTTACTCTGGGATGCACACGCAATCTCTACAGCAGGGCTGGCTGCAGACTTAATGTGTTAATGAGAGACTTCTTCGCGTTTCGTAAATCCTGGTGCTCTTAAATAACGCAACCCACTTTTTACAAATGACAAGTACGATTGATATGTAAAATCAAATTAATATATACTTTACACAATATATTTTAACTTGTTAATTCAGTTCGTTATACATATTTTTATTTGTAAGCATTATAATTTCAAGTTATGGTGATATCAATAATTTACACAGAAACCTAAAATAAAAAAAAAAAAAAAAGTGATATTACCCGCTTTTATTTCTAGATTTAACTTAAAAAATGTCTTTTTAACATAACAATATATTAAATGTAAAAAGTTCACCAGTCTATTAAATTCAAGATCCCAACAAAAGACCAGTTTAGTTAGTACCTTCAAGTAGTTTCAAACACTTGATACAAACAATGTTTGTATTAACATAATTTAATGTATATATATTCTTTATATGTATATATATTCTTTAAAATGTATATATATTCTTTAATGTATAATAAAATTTAATGTATATATATTCTTTAAAAAATATTTTATTGACTAATGTACTTCCATGTACCTATGTATATTATAAAAATAGATTTTTTGCATGCAGATCCATGTAACTATGTAGGTATATTAGAAAAATATTTTTTTACACTGATTTTGAATATTATTATCGTTTACGAAATAGTTATTGATCACTATATATTTCCTCATTTTGTAGGTATACTAACTATTTAATCGTCTTCGACCTTTTTTTTTGTTTTTTATCTGCAGGATTTTTCAAAATCTTTGCTTGTTGGTATAACCTTTTCACTGCTTCCACACATTTCGAATTTTTGTCATTCTTGCGATGAATGCAATATTTAACTGTAAATAGTTGCGAATACTTTATACGAACCGTATCACTTCGCCCTCTACCTCCGCGGATCTTCCTCCTGATGACGTTGAATAAGCATTCAACGAAACGTCGAGAATCATTTCTCGGAAAAACATACGGTTGGAATAAAACATCCGCAACTATTTACAGTTAAATATGTCTAACGACCGTAATAACAACCTTAATTCTTTAATGAATGCAATAATTGTTGTTAGGTTTTTTGTGCATTTTGTCGTAACTCTGAATAGTGCATATTTATTTTGTGCTTTTGATAACCGTGATTATTAATGACATCTAATAATGAGAGCGACTAAGAGAGTAGCAATAAAATAACTTTACGTGTGTATAGTAGAAAACTTAGTTCAGAATAAAATAAGGCAACCTATTATTATTTTAATTTTTATTTAGTTCTATACTATATTATATGGCTTCTTAATACATGATTAATAGAGTATTAGTTAAATTAGAACAAACCACTACCAGACTTTAGGTCTACCGGTTTCAGGACCAACACTACACTACGATGTTCACAACACTATACACCACAATATTTATCACATACGTATTATATTGTCAAAGACTAATACGCATTAACTTTCCTACACAACGATCAAGAATCTACGAGGGAGAGGAAGTGAGTGATTTGTAGATTCCCGATCGTCCTGAATCGGCGTTTATTGGACAATAATAGACATTTGATTGCTTCATACATACACATCATACAAATAAATTAGGATAATGTAACCAGCCTCTCGGCCACTACCTACTTCGCCAGATAAAAAGAAATAATTATTCTGATGTAGGTATATTATACAATGTCACCATCAACATCAAAATCATTTTGCTCATTTTGAAGAATAATATCAGATTATTTATAGATAAATAAAATACTTGTGTAAGACCACTATTGAGTACAATTTATACACGACTAGTTTCGAGAGCCACAGATACTCTCCTCTACAGGTGAGAATATAAACTGACAAGTATTTTATTTATCTATAAATTATCATTCTTCTATGCCAAATCAATAAATCAGAATATTTATAAAAAATATTGATAATTTTATTTGTATATATCTACTTTTATGTGAGTTTTTTTTCACCAACATGTTTCAGAAATTACCATTCCATCATTGTCTTTTGTTCCTTGTTTTTCATTCCTTGAATTTTTGACAGTTATACAGCACCCTGATGATGGAATGGTAATTTCTGAAACATGTTGTTGAAAAAAAAAACTCACCTAAAAGTAGATATATACAAATAAAACAATCAATATTTTTTAAAAATGTCAATCTACAATGTTGCTCAATCAATTGAAAAAAAAAACACAAATATCTATGTTAGATAGTGGATTTGTATTTTGTCACGTTAGTATGGCGAATTAGATAATTGTAATTGCGCAGTGGGCGAGGTTGGTCCGCACCCCTGGTCGGAGGCTGCGCGCCATACCGGGCCGGGCGCGGAGGTCACTGTAACACACGACCCGGAGCTGTGCGCCGCTGCACCGCGCGCCCAACATTCCCACGGCCGTCCGGACGGGCCTTCATTATCCGCCGGCCCATCCAGGGGTCCTCATCCGTCTCCCTCTATACGGATAATCGTTCATCCTAACGTATATTAATATATTGTCGCGGGTCGTGGCTGCGGGAAACGAATGAAAACACTTAAAAATGTCCTTAGGTTTTTACGGCCGTTCAGAATCTTCTGTGTATAGTTTTCTGGGATATTCTGCCGTGTATATGAGACCTCTCTGGCCAACGTTTCGGATCCCATTGCATGGTACATCAGCCCTGATGATAGACCCTGCAATGGGATCCGAAACGTTGGCCAGAGAGGTCACATATACACGGCAGAATATCCCAGAAAACTATACACAGAAGTATGAAAACACTGAAAATTAATTAACGATTTGTGTATTAGTAATTAATTATTATATAAAATTGACAGTCACATAACACGAATTAAATTAATATACTATTCTTGAAATAACACTATTCCGCAATTTATCACTCGTATAATAATTTATGAATACTTTATTATCGCTGGGATTACTTAATTTATCCTTGCTAGAATATTCTATTCAATTCTCGTACTAAGTAGTCGCATTTATTTAATCACTATCAGTAAGAACTCACTCGATTATTTCGCTAAATATCGCTCGCCCCGAAATTTCATGACTGGTCGCACAGGCCGTTGTCCGCGGCTTGTTTTGCAAAGATAGATATGTCAAAACAAAATCAATTGCGCAACGCGGTGCTGCTTTATATACGCAATACGCTGGTCTTTCGAACTCTCGAGGAGATTCTTTCTAGTGTTTGAAAGAAGGTTCCCTTCGCTTCTAAGTTGTTCCAGGCATCTAAATGCTATGCCAGGAATGATAAAAAACTACAAATAGTAAAAAAACGCAGCAATGCTTATAATATTTAAGTACATTAGATGAAAAAAAAAACAACATTTTTTAAAAACCTAAAATAAGAATCATCGAATCAGAGAATAAAATGTATTGTTTGGATTTAATTAAATGGGTTATTGCCCAAATACTTTAATAACAGGACGAAACATAGTAGGATTTTCATACAATAAAAGCAGCGGCACGTATAAGAAATCAAAGGAAAAAAAACTGCACAGATTTGTTTGATGCACAGAGCACTTAAAATCTTCGACAGCCAATCGAAAATAATGCAAAATAGAGATAATATAAAGAAAACAATATGTTTTTTTAATGAAAATCATGTATTAACCGATATTGCATAAACTCTGGAACTAAATAAACAGTGACAAGAATGAAATAACATTTCATTCTAACATAAGTAAAATACTTTCAAATACGATATTTATGATTCAGTTTTATATTTTGCTGTACACGTTTAGATAAAAGTTATTTATTTAAAGGTATTTTGGAAATACTCATAAAGAAATAAAAAATAAATTAATGAAATCAGACAATTTTATAGGACTGTATTGTCAATGTTTTTCAAAACTCTTTAATCACTCGTTTGCTTACGTCAATTTTTATGATAAATTATTAATTTTAACATTTTTACGTTCATCTAATAATAACTATCAATGTTCTTATAACATAATTATTTTTACAGAAATGTGTCTTAATTAATTATTTTATGTTCTTAAAATAGTGTGTACCTAAATGTATACCTATATGTATGTCCTGATATATAAAATAATAAAAAACATAAATTTTAAAACCTTTTTTGAATTTTTTAAGTTTTATTTGTTGAAAATATTCTATCATAACTTTAAATTTTAAATTCAGATATTTTTTCAACTCACAATTTAAAATATTTTTGGTGTTAGCATATCAAATATTTTTTATATTTATCCTCCTTCTTATGTCGTGTTCGTGCATATGTTGATTAGCATGTATTTTATGTGTGGCATAAAAGCAAACCAAAATTTCTGTGAAAATAGTAATAATTTCATAAGAATATTTAAAAAAAATTGCTTCTGGTTTAGCAACCCTGTCTCAGAGATTCTCTTTGTGTGCTTAGGCTTATTTTTAACTAAGTATTACTACGAGAAATGAGTAAGGTATGCATGGTTCGGAAACGAATTAACGTACAGTAAACGTATTCAAAACAGGGTGTCAGGAAGACAAATAGCGTTGCAAAGGTGTTGCAAAACACCTCATGCATTATATCAAGTGTCAAAAACGCATTAACATAAAAATTCTTTAACCTTTGGTTTGAGCGGTTTTTTTTCAAAACTCCTCCGATGTTCGAAGAAGTATTGAAATAAAATAAGATTTTATTTATCACGTTATTTTGCAGTAAGTTTTAGTAGTTACTTTTAATACGTATCAAAGTATCTAATATTTCGAGAACTTTTTGAGTAATATTCAAAATCTATTTGTGTTTAATTCATTTACTCCCCAAGATATCTATCTTTTAAGATTAATAATTAATAAAATACAACTTTCGCTTGTAGATTTCTGTGGCGTTTAGCTCAAAACTGACTGCATTGTGGCCGGTCAGTCTTCTTTATATATGTTAAATTTTATATGTTAAAACGTTTCAAGAACAAATGAGATGAGTCTAGTCATTTCGAGAGGTCTCTTTCGTGCGAAATTATTTCAAATTCTCGTTACAATATTATATATCACGTCTACTAAATTCGTGAGATAAAAGGTGGAATAATAAGGGCATGAAGTATAATTTTTATAAGATGTATAATATTAAAATATATTTTTTATTAATAAAAATAATTGATTGACATGTACATTAGTATGTTTAATTGAGCATGAATAATATAATAATGTAATAATTAATGAAGATTATTTTTAATAAATATTCGAGCGATAACCTATCATTCCATGATGATCAGTAGAGCTTTGCAAAATAAGGAAATATGTAAGTGTTATAACGATAAAAAAAAATATATTCGTTTAGTATAGTATAGAAAGAAAGTATAGTATGAATATTGCGACAAAAATGATCGAAAGTATCATATGTAAGCCAAGTGGTAGCAGTTGTGTGTGAAGAAGCAATTGAGTAAGCTAAAAGGAAAAGGTTCATATTTAAAGATGTCGCATTATTTTTGGGTTTTATAATACTCTGAGAATATGCGCTTAGAATTAATTTTGAACCTCGTAGAGTGAAGTTTGGAATAAAACGCCAGAAATTGTTGTTTTTTTTAAATAAAAATGTTATATGAAATAAAGTCCACGTCTTCAGTCTATTATTTGGGTGATTTAAATTATCAATTGTTAATCCTTAAAATAAAATTAATCACATGTATTGGTAACTCCAAAATAGAAGTAATAAAAAATATACTAAGTATTTTTAAATTTGTCTTTTTTTTTGTAATCGATTAACTCTTCAATATGATTTGACTTTAAATATATTTAAAAAATGAGTCAATATTGCTTTATGAAATGACAGAGGGCGATCCAAACGATAGTAAATATGTTCTATTTCAAATTACGACCGAGTCTCTCTCCAATTTTTATTGCATCGATCAGTTTCGTTATTACGGTACACCATGTAATCTTAGCGAATAAATTGCAATGATTATGTATTTGACTGGAAATTGGGTACGTATTTTAGTACTGATTGTTACTTTAATAGCGTTATCTATTGTTTACGGATACAAGCAGTATCATTGAATTTAAAAGAATAATAAAACCAGAAATATAATGTAGGTTCGCTCAATTGTGACAGAAATTTAGGAGGAAGTTACTAGGAATTAAATATATTTAATAGTTATCCGCAAAATGAAATACTACCCCATAAAGTTAATTAATACTTATAAACTATTTTCTCATGCGGAAAAAATATAAATGATTATTTTATTTACAAAAATATTTCATTAATTTGCTTGATTTGTTGCATATTATCAAAATACACTAATCTATACCTAAAAATGCCAGTCACAAAGCTACCAGATAGCGAAAATAATGATGAAGTACAAAATAATAATTAGGTATATACATATATAAAGAGCGAACACTGCAAAATTCCCTTATTATGTAATGTAATGTTACAATTTCCAGTCTACCAAAATGTTTCGCTACGCCAGAGGGCGTTGTTCTCACAGATTTAACACGCGAAATATTTAGTAAAAATACGTCATTTTTGACGGGTCATCATAATATATAAAAAAACTATATAATATTAAAATGCCCGATGGTAGATTCCATATTTTGTATTAATAGTGTACAATGTAGACTTTAAAGAGGTCTGTCGTTGAAGTTTTAAGAATTTATAAAAAAATAATATTGAATTAATCAAACCATTTCAGAAAATTCTGCTTAGTCAAAAACGTTAGACTTTAAATAAAATATCTCTTGAAAAAATCTCTAGAATAAACCACTAATAAGTATGGATGAAAAATCTCGTCAGTTGTTCATACTGCTCTGCGTATAAAAAACAATACACAACGAATGATAGCTATCTCCGCATTTAAATTCTTCTTACTTCATACTTCATCCCGCGCTAATACGTTAACTCCGATAGAATGCAAGCAGATCGTTGAAAATATTTTTTTTTACTTAAAATATTTCTGCATCCTACAACGCAACTTATATATAAATGACATTTTTATAAATAAATTAACCACGAAATACAAAATACACTTCTTTCAGTAGTATCACATGAGAATCATAAAACCGAAATTTTTAATTTATCTAAATATAATCCCATGTTTTTTGTATCTATAATTTTTGTATAGGTATATATTAAAATTTAGGAGAGTTTGAGGTGTTTAAATAGCAATAATTATGCTGAATTTTCTAATCAACTTTTGGAAACAATATTTTTTTTTGACACTAACACTTTTTTTGATATCTACCTAGAATTAAAGTTAGAAAAATTAGAAATTAGAAAAAGTTTTAACAGAAAATTAAAAATTACCGAATACTTTTTGCAAATGATTACCTATTAAATTTATCTTTATATTAGTTCTTATAAATTATTCAACTCTCATATATAAATATTTATTTTTGTTGTCTGTACGTACTTTCCAGTATTCATTTTTAGTAAACGTTGTATCCTGATAAAGCGACCCATGGCTCCGAAACATGATAATTATTTTAATAAATAGTGGCTTTATAAAAAATATTTTCCTTTTATTAATAAAATATATGTAATATTCTCTGTATAATCTAAATCACCATTTCGATAACAAACAAAGATGAAGTACTAATAAACAACAGTAATAAATACTGTTTACTTCATATATACCACCAGGATGGCAGAATGAATGATGGGGCGACAAACGCATTGTTAACATTACCGGTCAACAAATAATAATAGCCGCGATCAATTTTGGATCGGCGGAGTTTCCGATTCGTATGAAACATTGTCCCAGGGTAACAGAAACGTTTAAGGGGGGCGATAAGTTGTGTATCGAAGGAGGTTTTATTAGGATGAGAGTAACTCATTGAGGAGAGAAGCCGCGGGGGGCATCGGACAATACAAAGAGGAGCCGCCTCGTTGACGGAGGTACCAGGAAATCAGAACTATAACACGGTAATTGTAATAAATTTAAGCCAAGATTATTTTTATTAGTTGGTCTTCCGTGTGCCTAATGAAAAGATTACATTTTTGTGGTGCTGCTTTATACATCCTGTGTGTACCTTACACATTAGATTCATCATCATCATCATCGTAAGCTCGACAGAATTGGTTGGCCTTGGCTAAAATCAGAAATCTCTTCTACATTAGATAGAACGCATTAGATTAGGTTAGGTTAAATATCTTGTTATGATGTCGTTAAAAGCTCTTTTAACCTAATTGTAATTTTTATCTCAATTTTATTTTAATAAAAAAATCTTGGATTCTAAATGTTTTTAAAACTAACTAAATATCTCGGGAAAAGGCTCGAATATCTGACCAACTGATTTCAAGGTCCACAAAATCCTCAATTACGTGTTAATCTTTCCGTCGCAATCGGTATTTCTAACCAGCCTTTATTTTAGATCAATTTTATTTTTATAAAAAAATTCTTATTAAACGCAGTCATTAATTATTTATTTCAATATACGGCACAGAAGTACCTTTTACATAATAATATATACAAGAAATCCAATCAGTAGAACAGCAAAAATTACAGAATTGACATAGTATAGATAGTTGTTTAAAGTTATAACAGTAATTTAAAAAAAGGAGATGTGAAATATATACGACGTTGAAAAAAATGGATATAATAATTTGTTTGTAATTGCATTATGAATTCAGAATTAATATGGACAGTAAATAAATAACATTGATAGTGATGTCCAAACATATAAATATGTTTTTTTAATTGATATAAATTAACTTTGTTAAAACCACTTATGTATTGAAAAAATTCAACATGTTTCGAAGCCAATGACTTCTTCGTCAGGATAACAAAAATAATATTTAAAAATCGAAGTATAGATCAAAATATTAAAAAGTTATATATGGAAAATGATAATATAAAGTACCTAATTAACATGAAAATAAATTTAAAAGATAACTATTTGCAAAAAGGACCTGATTATTTATAATATTCAATTTACTATTTACACTCTTTCTTATTTCCTAAATTTCTATTTTATCAAATTGTGATTCTGTATAATTTGTATGTAAAATTTGTAAACCCTTATTAATATCAAAAAAATGATCCATAGCCAAAAGATGGTTAGAAAATTCAGAATAATTATTACTATTTAAACACCTTAAGTGTTTCTTAACTCTAATTTCAAAATTTCTACACGTTTTTCCGATATAAAAATAATCACAATCATTACAAATTAATTTATAAACACATAAATATGTGTCACTTCACATGAAAAATTTGAAGAACTGAAGCAGTTTCCATAACCAGTTCATGAACGAAATGACACAAATATATTAGAAATAAAATGATGTAACCGAATGGCGGGGTCTGGCTCGCAGGCCTTGATTAATAAATGAGTACCCCGCCGCAATAT
Organism: Agrypnia vestita; assembly: GCA_016648135.1. NCBI lineage: Eukaryota > Metazoa > Arthropoda > Insecta > Trichoptera > Phryganeidae > Agrypnia > Agrypnia vestita. The sequence continues at coordinate 157,809 of JADDOH010002881.1, forward strand.
AATTGATTACGCGGCGAAGCTCTTTAGGAGTGCGCTCCGGCCGGCCGGGATGCTGGCTCCGTAGCTGAGGAATTAGTACAATGATGGTCCTTATTAATTGTTATCTGCTGAGAACAAAACGCGCATCAATAACCACCGCCCGGGCCACAGCCAGGAAGTGGAGGGAAATTCGGAAACGGGAATACGTTGCACCTCTTACATCGAAAAAGCGTTCGTATTGTCACGGTATCATCGCTGTGGGAGGCAAATTAAACAATAAAAACTATTCAAACATTTATTTAATACGCATAGTCACTGGACACGAGTTTAATCGGAGCACTATTCATTCAAAATGTTCTGAGTTCTTCATGGCTATTCAGAATCTTCAGCCAGTGTGTAGTGATGTTTTTTGGGATATTCTGCCGTGTATATCTGACCTCTCTGGTTGATATTTCGGATCCCATTGCAGGTGGACGTATGATGGACGCAGCAGCACATCAGCCCCGATGATGGACCCAGCAATGGGATCCGAAACGGCAGCCAGAGACGTCAGATATACACGGCAGAATATTCTGGAAAACTACACGCAGATGATTCTGAACGCCGTGAAAACCTTTTCACATTTAATCACTACTCTGTGAAACTATATCCTCGCTTGCTTAAATCATCGCCCATCTGTGATCGCACTTAAGCCTAATGCCTGTTAGGTACTTCTACCGTCTAATACTAATACCGTCAAATATTATACCGTGAAGACAATATTGGTAGTATTGTCAACTGGAGGTGCACAAGTACCCAACTGTAGAAAACAGGTTTTAATTTATTTTAGTCCTCATTGAACTGTATTTTACATATATATACATAAATGTATAAGATACATATAATTTTTTACATTATTCATTTTAACTGCTATGATATTCAATAATATTTACATAGTTACAAGCAAATAATTGATTTTAAACATTACTTTGCCCTCATTTTCTTGTATAGCTGCTCATCTTGGCACAGGCTTATTTCTTTACAAACGTGTATTTATGTTCACGATGAATAAAAAAAAATATTGGATTAACTTACAGGCAGAGTAACCTTTAAAATTGATGCATTTGGCGTTAATATTGTACAGATTATTACGATCTTTTAATTGGGTGAAAAACATAAACTATTTTATGTCCACTTAAGTTTAATTATAATCAAATTAAAGGAAAACCCTGACACCTTTTCCACTAGCTTCTGATCTAGTCAAGAAGACAGTCAATATATTTTAAAAACAATAATGTAAATCACTGAAAAATCAATTAAACAAAATGTAAAAGTGTGTAAATCTGTACTCACTGTGTATACTTTAATAAACAAATAAATTTAAATATTTATTATGCGAGTTTTGAGAGTATCAGAATTTATTTTCGACAGGTCCAGTATTTAATAGTGGAAATACAAATAATAAATTATAAAGAGACTAATTTTATTATTTGTTTTTATCTCAATATTAATTAATTACACCTACATGTTTCGGAAAAACCTTTCCATCGTCAGGGTGTTGTATAAATGTCAAAATATGGAAATGAATGATGTTTTTAAACATGTAGGTGTAATCAATGAATATAGCAGATAAAAACAAATAATAAAATTATTTTTTTTAAATGTCAATCTACAAAGTTGCTCAACCAATTGAAAAAAAAAATGTTTAGATACTGAAAAAATGAGTGGCAGTTACTGGTGAATAGTAGAGGTGAGTAGTTTGCGAACGAACGGGACTTAATGAACGGGTCAGATATACTGAACTAGAGATTCCAAATCTCGATCAATCTACTTCTAATGAACTAGATTTCAGTTTAGTTCACGACCTAAAGGACGGAAAGAAATGATGACATGTGTTAATTAGTGAATCATAGTGATTGTTTGTTTCATTAGCGCCATCTATTCCCGAGTCAAGATATTTGAGAGGGTAATAGTTTAAGGTGGTGAAAGCGGGAATATTGACAGAGAATGGTTTACGTTTGACGTTTGTCAAAAATGTAATTGGTGTCAGAAAAAATTAAATTAAGGTGAGAAAATTAAAATTTCGATGTATTTCTCCTTAAAGTGACTAGAATGTTAAATAATGTATATGTATAATATTTCTTCACATTAAATAATATATAACTTTATTTTGAAATAAACTGTACTGTAAAAAGCAAATGATTGTTTTTTTAAGCTGGCAATGGAGAAATATTGCACTACGATGCAGATCTAGTGTATCATTCATAATATAGATACTTGTATACATACAATACAGTATTTAATTGTAAGCGCATTTTTTAAGTTGTAATTTAAGCACAGTTCCGAGTTCTTACCCCGGTGGTAACTAAATATTTTTTTGATACATTTCTGTGTTTTTATTTATTTTTTCTTGTAATTATAATAATAAATATATCTATACCTATAAAACTCTGTATGTCTGTTCTCTACACCGTATGCCTGATTCGATTCAAATTTTGCATACTCATGCATTAGAACCTGGCGGGTAACATATGTGACATTTCCCCCCTATTCTTTTACCCCTTCCCCTCCCCCTGTTATATTTTCGATGCAAATCTGTATCGTTCGACCGATAGGTGACATTTATTTCCTCCCCTCTTACCCTTTCCCCTCTCCCTGATATGTTTTTGATGCAAATCTATACTGTTCGAATCGAACCTCTGTTTCCCGTCACAAATTTATTTTCAACTTAATCCTTAACCCGTGAAACGTCGGGTACAAACAGCTAGTTCTGAAATATAATATAATATATTTTATTAAAAATAAGTGTTTTAGTCGCCTCTTAGTCCAAATATATAGATATGAGTGTAAATAACTTAATTTTATTATCGACTTTCTTTTAACCCAATTCTTAATCGTATCTACGTATATAAACAAATATCGTTTTTATGTACGTACGATATTTGTTTATATATTTAATAAATTAAAATAAACATAAACATATATATTCTATTAATTTGTGATTATTCTATACTCTCTTCTGTCTCTGATGTATGTATGTCCATTATGCAAAGTTAATATATTCCTTCTTCCGCCTCCTTTTTTCCCTCACGAAATAAACAATTTTTTAACTGTTCAAAGTTTTGCGGTTAAATTTTGGAAATTCCATGATAATTTTATGAATTGAGTGAAAACCCTTTGATTTATTCCACTATATCTTATTTTATTTATATTAATTATTTATACTAAAATATAGTGGAATAAAACAAACTTAACTTACATTATTTGTCGTTTTTCTCTAAAATTTTTAAATTTTCCCTCATTCTCCATTTTTTTTTCCTATTTCCCCTCCGACCTATGGACAAATGAGGATTTTCCATCATCCTCATTAGTCTATAGGTCGTAAATTGAGGTTTAATTTTTGTTGTTTTTATACTATTGTTTAAGTTATCGTTAATATTCTATTTAATATTACACTTTTTGTATACGTTTTCTAAGAAGTAATTATTTTGATACACATCATAGACATATTAATAAATATCTCTCTCATTATTTCAGTTTCGCTATCCTGAGACAATAATTTTTCCACTAATCGTAATTTCTCCAGTCAAAAATTAATCAGTCATATTTATTACTAGCCTGGTCTCCGCCTCTAATGAATTCTTGCTCACAGGTAATTAATTCGTTCGGTCGGTGTATTCGGTAAATGTAGTTCTCACATGGGAATGCGTCGGTAACTTTTGGCTTTTTAATGGTTCTTTGATCTGCTGGCGGTACCGGATCTGGATAGGCGAATTGGAGAAATCAGTCAATAAAAAGAATACAGAGACGTCACGTTAAAATTACCACCATTTTCACAAGACTTTTCCACGTGGGCTAAATATCCATGATAAAGGTGCTCAATGTGGTGTGGTAATTATCAGGAACGGGAACCGATCGCGAGGAAGATGATAACAAATACATTCTATACATTTGAAATTACATATAATATTACGAGGATTGAAAGGCAACAGAAAACAAGCAGAAGAAGTTTCTATGGGTGTGTTAGTGATCTTTTTAAAGATTTAGATAATTTAATTTTAACCTCCAACAGGCCACGAGGCTTATAGAGACCACCAGAAAAACACTTAGGCTTGAGAAAGTCATATGATGATTTACGTTCTCATCAGGAATTGGATTTGGAACCCCTGGAAGTGAAGCGAGCGTAATGGCCACTGAACTACAAGGGCCGCCAATCTATAAATATGAGTAGATAATCATTCGAGTATACTAGCATTGTAAATAATCTATCCACATTTATAGATAAATTGAATTCAATTCCCTTAATGACAAGCTTACATATTTAAATTTATCGCTCGTCTTATTTAATTCAATCAATCCAATTTATTTGTTATACAATATTTAAATTACAAATTTACATTTAATTCGTAAATATTATAACATGTTAATATATATGTATATATAAACATATATGTATATATATATAAAATAATTCATAATCATTCATATGTAGGAGAATCCTGCTTCGGAAAACCCTCTCACAGATATGGAATAAATTAATGTCTAAAGAAATATTTGGCCGTATTTCGAAAATAGCAAAATTGGGATCTTAAGATTGTTATCCCAACACTTAATAGAGGACAATAATCGACGTAGGCATAGGCACACGTCGGTGTTTATTTCTTTCAGTTTCTACTTAGAGAGTGAGAAAGAAGTACGTGACGGTTATTCGTCAAACTTTAAAATATAAATACGAGTCTAACGCGACAATGACAATTTTGCCATCAGGACGCTGCGGGAGAAGAAATTAATAAGTGCATATGAAGTAATCTTTTTTCTATAAACTTTAAGTAGAGCATTAGTACCTGCTTATTTCATGTATTTTAGTCGAAACATGAGAACTGTGATGTTACGTTTGCGATAGGTACTTCGGTAATTCTCGGTATGAAGCTCTGTCAAACCAGACCGCTTGGATAAGAAGGCACCGGAGAAATCAATCCCTTTTGTAAAGGCATAGCAGATATGGGACACCGCAAAAGTATTTACTTTAAGAGAGATATCTAAAAATATACATATCTCAGTCTCGTTTATTTTTAATTTTTATTGTCGTCTATTAAGTGTTGGGATAACAATCTTAAGATCCCAATATTGCTATTTTCTGAATACGGCCGATTGTTCAGCATAATGTTTACTCTTCTAACAGGCATAACCGATGGCAGGTTGGTCCTGTGTATTGAAACGTGAATTTATGCTAACGCTGTCCATGGTAATTATCAGGAACATACAAACAAATTCTCTGCAGAATTTCGGGATTATCTAAAACATGTCTTAAATCATATCTATTTTACAATATATCTAGACATAATTAAAATAAATATTTTTGGCTATCCCTCGTGGCGAGGATGACGTCTGACATATTTTATTGATTATGCGTCCAAGCGCGGCTGAGAAGCCATATTCTGGACCCGCACACCTCTACAAGTTGTGATGGGTTTTCCTCTTTTTCTTCCCTCTTTCTTCTTTTCTTTGAAATTGCAACGGCCCTATTCCGCTCGCTTGTTTCCCCGGTATAGTATACTTTTTGGCGCCATTGTGCCCGAGCCGCGGTTTCTCAGTTTACACGAAGTGTGCACCTAAGTATTGTTGTAGATTTGTAATTATGAAACAAATGTATCGTAAAACTTATATACATATTCTGTTCAGCTTTCACTAAAATTTTATTGCTTTACAAAAAAAAAACAAAGATGGCTTGATGCAAAAAAGTAAAAAATTCCTTATAATTAAGACTTTCAAAATCCAACTAGTTTTACGAACTGAATGTAAAATTTTCACAGAAATGTTAGCTGCATGCGTGAAAAAAGTAAGGTGTACGTATTAAAAGATTTATAAATATAATAATTTCACCTAGTTAACCACCAACACACATGCAATTAACATATTAAACCTGCGAAGTAACTCATGAAGCGAACATCCACCATCGTATATATATTTAAATTATATCGTGAGGAACAGACTTGCTCTAAATTATACATTTTACAATCTTCGTATGTAATTATTTTTCTTGATAAAACTATAAAGGCAATAATCGAGTTTTATTGGTTAGAAGATCCGGGTAATTTTTTTATGTAATTTTAACGCGTCTCATGTATTTACGTAAGATTTATTCGCACTAAAATTTTCTATTTAATTAAATATGCACGAATGCTTACCTACCTACAAATTATGTCCAAATCTACCTGGCAGCTAATTAACCTCGAGAATTTCTTAATATCGATTACTAGGCTCTTTTACTTAAATTATTTTTCAAACCTAAGTTTATAATTTTTTGTAGATCATTATTATATTTAAATAGGTACCCAAAATAAATCTGAAATAAACTTATCTATTTCTTAAGGAGAATTTCTCGTATTAAGTAAGGACTGGTGTGTCGAACATACGAAAGTGTATGATTCTTAATCGACTTTTTATTTACATGTAACGGTAAGATGCTCGCCTAGTAAACGGATATCTGGGAGGTTGAGCCTCGTTCTGGGAGACCTCCAAATTAGTCTTGTTTTCAAAGCAAGTGCTTAACTTAGTTGAAAATAGTAAAACGATTGGACTGAATTACACTCTGTTACATCACTATTTCTTTGTATACAATATATATGTATAATATATATAAAATAAATAAAAAACGTCTTGGTAGAGGAGTATAATATAATACAATTAAAAAATGTTGAATATTACTTTTTTTTTGTCTCAACCTTTTTAAATATCTATGGCAAACTAAAATACTGAAAAAACCTTGAAAAAACAATAGGTGTTGGAGGAGGTTGTTGAGATATGCCATAATGTTATTTTTCACATATATGTTATTTTCATATATCTTAAAGTTATATAACTATATATTATTCATGCAGTGTTTATATATTTTCATTACGAAATTTTAGATAATGCCAAAGGTAGACTAATACATTAAGAATTACATCACACGCGTTGGGACCATTGATGTTTTTTTTTTAAATATAATTAACTTCTTGACATTCAATTAATGAAATAAAATCTAAAAAAAGCTGATAATTAAAGACTCACTGATAGTTGCACTAAACTAGGAAGTCCTTAACTATAGTTTTTAAGTGACGTTCTTTACTATCATTACTTTTAATAATGAAAAATATAAATTATGAACATCAACATTTACGTCACTTACGGAACAAAAAATTATACAGGACAAAAGGATTAAAAAAATTCATTTTATAAAGTTGATTTTAAAAATATAAAACGGTTTGTAAATACTTTTTGTATGTGTGATGTTTTTGCCTAGAGAAGTAATATTTTTTTTGACTCCTGAGTTTTGGAACTTTAATAAAAGCTGTAATTACTATCATTCTTAAATTTCTTTGAAATAGTTATACGAGTTTTCAATCCCAATTACAATAATTTCGTTTTCTGTCTGTCCGCCCGTCCGTCTGTCTGTCTGTCCCTCCGTCCGTCTGTCTGTTTATTCATCCGTCTTAACTTCTTTATAGTATTTTTTAATTATAAATATTCTTAAATTTTTTTTAAATTAATTTTTTGAATTTTTTTTTACGATTTTTTTTTCAATAAAATAAATAAATAAATTACTTAGGAACCGACATGTAAACGTACCGTAATTTTTATGTTTTACAGCTAGTAAGTTTAAAAAAACTTTCAATATAGAATTTAAATTGAATTTAAAAATGTGCCTTTGTTGAAACTGAAAAATTCATTACAGTTATTCCAAATTATCAAAAATTATAAAAATTTCGATTTTTGTCCGTCCGTCTGTCCACCCGTCCATTTGTCCGTCCTTCCTCCGCACTTCGCGTAACATCTGTAACTTCTTTATACTACAAAAACATTTTGCTTCTTTTTTATTCTTTTTATTTTATTTGTTTTCATTTAAATAAATACTTAGTGTTTAGGAACCGACATAAAAAAGGACCTGCATTTTTGACGTGTTACAGCTAGTATTATATAACAAAGAAGACTGTAAAATTGTGGATCATGAAAACTTTTTAATAATTTTGACCCTCCTTTAAACTGGATGGTAATGTGGTGACAACCATTGGATACTTCTCGCAAGAGGAAAATCAAGGTTTGTAAAGACGAGAAACAACATATGTTAATATAATTATCTATTTTCATAGCACAAGCGTTTAGCTTATGCTATGAAAATAGGTTACCGTAAATGTAAATTGGATCACAAGGCGAGAATCCTAAGCACAAGACCAACAAGCTAAACGTTTAATAATATTTATATGAGTATCGTTTATGGTAACCGTCTTTTAATACGATGGCCTAGGGCTAACAACCTGTGTGAGCTGGATTAAGTGATTAAAAAATGCAACTTTTACCAATTCTTCCATATATTTGAAGGAATCATGGTAGAGACATCTGCAATCCTTCTCATGAAATATTATATATTTTCTTTTATTTTAAATCTGTAATTTTTCTACGTTTTTTATTGCTATAAAATAACATTTAGTTACTGATTTAAATGATCTTAAATGATTAGAAATTTTTGACAGTATACATATATTTCGCAGCTGGTATTGATATGTCTATATTAATTACAATTATTTTTAAACTAGGTACATTGAATAAGTAAAATATTTTTTACTGTGATGTAGATTTATAATAAGACTTCCTTGATTGTTTTTCAACATGACATCACAAATTAAATTTGAGTCATCGCATGAGTCACGTACGTACACGTAGGGTCATATTTTAGATAGTGTTCCATAAAATATATACAAAAAAAAATCGGAGAGGTATTAAAAAGATTTACCTATCGCTTTATTGATTTCATAAACAAACAGTATTTAAATATGATGTATTGACGTTCTACTCTCGCAATATTTTACGACGAAGCAAATTATAATCGTCAGCCCAAAATTAGTCTATCCACTTTTTTATTCATTTCGTGGAAAGGTTTTTTTTTTGTTGGATGATTTATAATTGAAAATGGTTGACGCAACACTCTCGAAGAATTATTTATTTATTCAGCAATACGCTCCATCAGACATTAGCTAAAATCAATTAGTGGCGTTAGCTTTTTTTCTGATGTGATGAATTTAATTTCTCGCGATGGGCGCCGGTTTGATGAGCTGTCAAAGCGGGGCTCGAATTGTAAACCGATTTAAGTGGATGGTCTTGATGAGCTATTTTTAATCATGAAAAATTAAATTAAATTGAATCTTTTGTTTACCCTCCAATATTTGATACTGAAAAACATTGGTTAAGAATTGTATTTATAAATAATCAAATTTCAAATTCAATAGTTAAAAAATCCCAAATGTCATTCATACTAATTATAAATTTAAAATAATACGTATTTGATAATAAGGATAAGGATATTTTTTTTAAAAAGTCGGGTGCTTATAAATTGATTCGTAATTGTTGTGATTATTTTTATATTGGAAGAACGTGTAGAAATATTAAAATTAGAGTATAGGAACACTTAAGGTGTTCAGATGTAAGTAATCAGTGTAAGATCCATAGCCAAAAGATGGTTAACAAATTCAGAATAATTATTGCTACTTAAATACCTTAAGTGTTCTTTAACTCTAACTTATAAGGTGTTTAAATAGCAATAATTTTTCTGATTTTTCTAACCATCTTTTGGCTATGGATCATTTTTTTGATATTAATACGGGTTGACAAATTGTATATACAAATTGTACAGAAACACAGTGTTATAAATTAGAAATTTTGAAAAGAAAAAAAGTATTAATAGTACCTTAATTGAAAATTATAAATAAGCAGGTCCTTTTTATAAATAGTTATCTTTTAAATTTATTTTCATGTTTAGTAGGTACTTCATTATTATTAATTTTCCATATATAATTTTTATATGTATATATTTTGGTTGTCCATACTTTGATTTTTGAATTTAATTTGTTAAGGAACAGGCTCCGAGCAATGACAGGACGCAGTTCTAGATGAAGCAGAAGAAGAAGAAGAAGAAGTATGCAATTGTATCCTGACGAAGGGGCCATAGGCTCTGAAACATGTTGATATTTTTCAATGCAGAAAAGGTGAAAACAAAGTTCATTTTTATTAGATACATGAAAAATTAATTTTGAGGGTGGAAAATTAAATATATTTCGACTCCAACTGATATACAAATATTTTTAAAAATAGTTTATTTAGAGTGGAAATTGTCTTGCATGAAACCATCTGAATTGAAATATTTTTTCATGGTGAATAAATTACAGTTGCAGACCTAGTAATGTAATGAAAGTATGTTATAAGAACACAGTTACTAGATTTTGTCCCCAGAGGGATAACTCATTAATTAAGGATAAATCATAGAAGTCTCACAGAGACGAAGCTAATTTATATATGAAAAAAGTGCATCGAAAGAACATTGCATTATGTAGAGTGATCTAAGTGAGTAAGGCTTAAGTAGTCTGCTTATACAGGTTGTTAGCCTTGGGCCATCGTACTAGAGACTTCCATCCACTTTTCTCTTATATAAATTAGCTTCGTCTCTGTTAGAATTCTATAATTTAAGATATTTAAGTCGTTAAGTCATGAACAGTAATTCGGAAACCACCTTTACCTATTGACGGTAAATTTTAAAATAGTAAGGGTAAATTCTCATGATCTCAAATTTGAATAACGAATGCGAATGATCCATTATAATGCGATAATTTTACATATAATTTATGCTGTTAAGTTTTGACACAACCATAATATTGTTTTCTAATTAATGAAACATGAAAGAATGGATTATGCAACATGCTATTGCTCTATTTATAATCATATATTCTTACATTTACACGCTTAAACAGGTCCGAAGGTCTTAATTACTGTAGCAAAACATATCAAAAATACCCAAACTCGAGAAAAATACATATATTTTACCGGAAATAGAACTGTGAACCACTGGTATGAGAGATCAGTGTCATTCTTACTGTATTACGGGGGCTACCACTTTGCTTTAATGTAAAAAAACTTGGACTATCTATTAGGGTCATTAAATCTAATAAACTCATTATCGGGGATTCAAGCGTTAGTCCAGGAAATCAGGATGCTTGTCTTACGTTCATAGCACAATCATTTAGCTTATTTAAGAAATAGTACAACTATTGATGTGACATGTGTCATCTGTATTCAATTTTTTTTTAATAAAAAATATAATGAAACATTAAATAAACGAGGACGGTGGTGATATGTTTATACAAATGATGTTCAAATCCCCTAACACCGATGTCATGTTGCAGATTTTTTAAACATGTTTTACTCGCGGGTTAAAACCATTTCCGACATAATGCGATTTAATTGAGATATTCTGTAATTTTGGCCGAGGTGAGGCCACTTGGCCCAACACATTCTACTTTCATAGACCAAACGTGAGAGTATGCAATCGATCGGTTTTCAAATCATGATCTAAATCTCACACTGATTCTGTCTCACAGGAGCGGAGCAAGGCCCTACGTGATGCAGAGCGCCGGCCAATAGACTAAAGCATTGGTGACACAATTCTTTTAATTATTTTTAGTAGTATTTAAGGAGTAACACGCGAAGACAGAATCCGCAATGAGTATGTCGGAGGATCTTTCAAAGTGACACCGATAGCCAAAAAGCTGTAAGAAAGCAGAATGAGATGGTATGGTCTCGTCTTGCGTAGAGATGAAGATTTCTCGGTGAGAAGAGCACTGAACATCCCAACTAAACCTAGAGGGAGAGGCAGAACCACAGCAACATGGTGGACTAATAGTGAAAGGGAGCTGGCAGCACAAGATGTTCCCATTGTGATAATCCAGGATAAAAGATTCTGTCGCATCATACAAGGAGGCCCGACCCTGGATGAAATGGGATAGAGAAGCAGGGAGAAGAAGAAGAAGAGTCAAAGCATTATTTTAACCGGTTTTTACAATAATCGTTATTCGATATTTGTATCTGATTATACCGATGTTCGGTAACAGGTTGCCAGTCAAATTGTCGTATTGTGAAGAATCAGTTACAAATCATCGATCGATAAAATCAGATCAGATTTTAAGAAACACCATACCGACAGTCTGAAATCAAAGAAAAAAATTAGGTGATTTCTTACAGGGAAGTATTTTAGAAAAATGTTACATGAAAAATTATTTATCATCTCCTTGTATAAAAATCACACAATTTCTACCTAAATTTCAGGCTCCCGGGAGATGTAACCTCTCAAAGAAAATATTGATCATGACGTCAACATTTCCTATAGCGACATCAATTTCTTTACCGTGCATCGCCTTGGAAACAAATTCTTGAAATTCGTAGACGTTTTTTGTTGTAGGAACATACCAGAATTAATGAATTACTTAGAATATGCCAGTAGAACTAATTACAGTTTAATGAATAAATTTTTTATTTATTTTTTGTTCTCCATGAATTCTGTATATTTATTTATTTAACATTAAGTGTCGTTATTACTGTTCATTTCCCTTTTAAATATGATTTAATGCTGCATTTAATTTTTTTGTTTATTTTATCTTCTTTTCTTATTTATCTTATTTATTTATTTATCGTTTATTGGTTTAATTATCATTATCTTACTTTATTATTAATTTGTTAAAGGTTTCTAATTATTACTGTTTGCTTTTGTATTAGTCACTGATAATATATATTGTTCATTTCACTTAAATAGGTATGTTCTATTTCTATTATTAATTTTTAAATTATTTACTTTAAAACGTGTTTTATGTAAGGTATATAAAAATCCTCGTAACTTTCTTATACTATAAAAGCCCACTAGGGCGTTGATAAAAAATATATATACCTTTTTTCATTTACACACACCGCTAAACCAAAGAAGCACTCTCACAAACAAGCATAATTTTAAACATAGCAATTAAAATTTTTTCACTTATAGAAATCTTACTATATTTGGAAAATTGATTTAATATTAAATAATTAAAATTTATATAACCGGCCCTGGAGGGCTAATTATTTATCGTGGTAGCGTACGCAAGGCGAGCCATTAAAGTTTTCATCGGGTCTGGAAACGGCTCGAAAACGTGCAATTACTGTTTTGGCAGATGGACATTCTAAGCTTCAATGAGCAATAAATCAGTACGTGTAATGTTTTCCATAATTATTTGATTGGCAGTGTGAATTAACCTAAAATTTCTTCAAATAATTGATTTCAATTTTACATATGTACTATTTGTATCTGTCTTTCGGAATATTTTTTTAAATCAAAACCAAGCAAAAATCATAATTATGATCAGGAACAAACGTAGATTGAATACAGCGGAGATGAGATCCCTTAGACATATGTGTTGTAAATCCATTTATATTTCTGAGTAAATAATCAAGATATTAGGAATGAATGTAAAGATGATCTTAGCATAATTAATAGAATTAAAAAAGGGTCGCTCAGATGGTTTGGGTATGTTGAGCCAATGAATGAAGAAAGAATGGCAAGAAAGATATATAATGCAAGTGTTGATGGTGCCAGAAAAAGAGGGCGATCGTAGAAGACGTGGCGTGACCAGATTAACCAGATACTGGAAGATGGTCCCGTAAGAAGCCTCAACAGCCGGTGAGCTTGCATGCGAAGATGTACGAATGTGGATGAGGCGAGAATTGTATGTCAGGACATAAGGGTGTGGCGCTCTATCCTCTCTGCCTATCCCCAAGGGGAAACGGCGTGATGTTAAGTAAGTAAGTAAGTGTGATCATTTAAACGGATGAAATAAAACGGTGTTTTCTCTACTAAAGTTTAAATAAATATTTTAATAATTTTTTGCTACTCGAGTTTCGAGAGTGACAGAATCTCTCATCGACAAGTGACATTAAATTAACTTCATTCAAATAAGATGACAGCTTAGGTGGAAACACAAATAATTTAATTGATACTGGCAAAGGAGCAGTGCAGAGTGGTTAAAAAAGTTAATTTTATAAATATTTAGTATAACATTAATAATAAATTCTATCTTTAGCCTTATTTAGTTAAAACATCATATATATATATATATATATATTTTAAAAGAGAAAAAATATAAAAATGCAAAAATCCCTTAAAATACTTTATAGAAATTGACTTTAAATATTAACAATTGAAAAGAATAGACTTCAATCACAAAGAAATTTGGAAAGCATGACAAACTAATGGATGGTAAAAAAACATGTCTTTAAAATACCATTTTAACAATAACCTTGTTTTACATTATTGTCCACTAAAGATCGTTAGAATTCTTTAAATATTTCATGTTCAGATATACTAGCTCATTAAATTTAATAAGCGTAAAAATATATTAATTATAATAAGTCAGTCAGAATTACTCAAAACTATGAAAGATTTCGTTTTATCAAATATCTGACATGTAATGGATTAAAAATAATGCTCAATCAATTTTGGGCATATGCTGTTGCTCATTTAAAACACCAAACACGTTCAGTGTGATGAAATTTTTTTTCCAGCGCACATATATTTAAATTAATTGTCTGAGAGAGTTTGATGGAAACGTTTCCAATCAATGCTTATAAGTACCTTTGGCAGTACTTTCTATAACTACTTCATAAGTAAAAAAATTGTTATAATGAATTTATTTATTTAAATATATTGGTGTATCTACATACGTGTTAAAAATTAAATATAAAACAATTACATTGTATGTAATTAATTATTAAATAAAATTTTATTTATAAATTTGTGTTCATTTTGTGTTATTGATTCTGGACATATTGGGTTTTTCAAATTACTAAATTATGAAAAGTTTTGTAAATAAAAATATTTTAAATTAAAAAAAATACATTATTGTTTCCCTTAAATGGGTGGGTTGTGTAAAATTACAAGTATTTTATAAGAAGGGCAGAGAGGAATGAACACCACACTCTTCTATCCTGGCACACCACTTTTGCTTCGGCCACATTCATACATCTTCTCATACAGGTTCTATGGTTGTTGTGGCTTTTAACAGGGCCATCCTCAAATATTTGTAGGATCTGATCGTGCCAGATCTTTCGCGGACGCCCTCTATCCCTGTTGCCTTCAATACTCGCCTCATATATTTTCTTAACCATCCTTTCCTCGTTCATACGTTCCACATGACCAAACCATATCAGCACTCTTTTCTTTATTCAATCTAAATTGTACGATACTTAAATGTGGTGTTGACTCTCTAATGGTGGACTTTAATACTAAGTAGTTAGTTAGTTATTAAAGTCCACTCCTCTCCACTCCATCAGCACTCCTCTCTTTATTCAATCTGAATTGTACGATACTAAAATGTGGTGTTGACTCTCTAATGGTGGACTTTAATAATAACTAGTAAGTTAGTTATTAAAGTCCACCATAAGAGAGTCACCACCTCATTTTAGTAGTTTCGTCATTTTTAATCATACAGCATAATATTCAATCATTCTATTTTTCCCTAAAATATATATTTACATACAGCTTACTTCAGTGTACTCAATGCACCTGTCAGATAGATACGATGTATTGGTACAAAGAATCCAGAAATACATATTCTTAAAAACAAATTTTCGTTCCTTATAAAGATAATATTTTTTCTGCGCTCACGTAAGCACGGCTCGCTGGAAGATGGTACCACGTGCATAAAACAACATAAAATCTTCTCACAGATTTCCTAAGCACGGTGAAATGTACAACCAGTTGGTCAGTAATTGGCTAAGATTATTGAGTATATTATACAATAAGTGCCGATCTATGTTATTACCATACTACCATATTCATTTTAGCTACGAAGATCCTATGCATGTTCTGCTTTGCGGCGAGAGGAACGCGATGTAACTAGTCAAGAGATAGGTATATCCCTACAAACATGACGTGTGCAAGTAAAAAACTTTAATCGAAGTAAATTTAAAAACTTGCATCACAGGTACATGTCAGTAGTCTACTACTTTTATGATTAACTTAACAGTTCTTATTTATGGTCGGGTGTCCTGGAGAGCTCCTGAAAGTCAACGCAAAAAAGAACCATTAAGTCTAATAAAAAGAAAAACAAGCTGCATTGTAATTTTAAAACTCAGACTTCAGTAAATAATTCCATGTTTCACAGTGAACAGAAATAATTTAATGAGTGCAATTCGAGAGAGTTAACTTTTTTCATAAATCTAACATTCGATACATATAAACTTGTGTCTAGACATGATCTATTTTGTCTATTAAGATGCTGTCTAAAGAGGCGGGAGTATGAGATAAGAGTCATAAACCAGCTAGTCTCTAGTTACTAAATCATCATCAGCTATACATGGCGACCGGCTGACAATCGTGCATCACAAGTGCCGAGGTCAAGATAAAATTATCACACAGACTGCACGATCATTTGTTTCGGTAAAAATGTAATGACTTAATTAAATTTATTAGTCCTTGTGAAATATAAATTATGAATAGTATAAAAAAATACTTGTGTGCTTTATATAACAAACGTAACAACAGTGTCATAAATATGTGGAAGAACTAAACATAAGCGGGAACATAGAATGATGCTGGTCAGAACTCTTAACTTCTTAATCTTTCTCTATGTTTCTAAAATATGAACTCTGGGAGAACAGGAACACAGGAGGATACCTAAATTTAATACCAAATAGCGTATATCCTTAACTTTGCTGCTCCAAAGCTTCAAATATTTTGATCATGTCGCTGGACATGAGAAATTCATAGAAAGTTTGTCAGATCTCGTGAAAGATCTGGACTGCTTTGATTGAAATGCACAAAAATCCTACAAACTGGAATAGATAGTGACAGATTTCGCTGTTATTCATACTGTTAACCGCAATCAGCCGCAGATTCATGATCACGATTGCACTCATTGAGATTAAAACGAAGATGGAGAAAAAAATAATATTTTTTTTACTTAATTTTTTTATTACAAAATATTATACTAAGCTACATAGATCCATAAAACATCTTGCTAGATGTTTGTCTGCTGATATATCCACACAATCGAAAAAATTGTACATGACACATGAATTTGATATAATTAATGAGTCACTCTTGTATCAACTAATTTAATTACCATAGGAACAGAAAAAATAAATAAAAATTTGGATAGAAGAATTAAAAAGGCTTCACATAAAAGCTATGTTAGCATTATGGTTATAATATAATGCTAAAAAACACAGTAGCTATTTTTTTAAAATTTGAGTGGGAGTATTCAACATCTCCACACGCCCGACGATGTACCTAAACACCGGAATTTTATATTGACAGCGAGCAAAAACAACTACATAATTAAATCCGTTATTAAAAACAATGAAATTCAAAAATCACTAAAATTTTGAGAATTATTCGGCAGTTATCTTGATCGGTAGAGAGTGTGAGATAAAAAACAAAGGAGTTACGAATACAAGACTGTTAACACCGTTCGAATAATTTAAAACATTTCCCGCCACCGTGCTGTCAGTAATGCTGCCAGACTGTGAGGGCAACACTGGAGTCAGCGCCACCCACACCCAGCCAAGGGTGTGCCGAGGGGAGGACATGGGAGGTCCACCCCGTATTGATCACCGAGAACTAGAGCCGCAGGCTGCTGCGCACGCGCACCCCTGCGCACAAGCTTTCGGTACAGTGGAAGCAAAGTACAGAGCTTTGCTAATGACAATTTCCTATTTTTTTCAAATATAAAATTATTAAAAAATATATAAATATTTTTTAAACTGATTTTATTTCTGAAAATTAATAAATCGGAATAACATTAAAAATATATTACAAATTATCGAGCATAATTTAAATCCTAGGAAACGCACGTGCTGAAATAACTGGTATTTAGTTTATCTTGACATTACAAATAACTAAGTTATATATAAATAGAGTTCTAAGTATATAATTATAGGTTATTTTTCACTCAATAATAACCTGAATTTAAAAGTATATTAAATATCATGACGTGAAGATTTCTTTTGAGATTGCTAATTATGTGTTTATTACAATGTCTACAAAACAAATATATGAAAAAATACTATTGTTATATAAAGGCATTTATTATAGGTAACAAATACTGATATATTTCAATTCGTGGCTTCTGAGGTATTATGCCGTGTTTTTACGAACTTTCTGGTCGACGTTTCGGATCCCATTGCAGGGTCCATTATAAGGACTGACGTATTGTTGTTATGAGTGTTGTGTTGTGGGTAAGTGTTGGCTTGCAATACCGTGTCGATATCAGGGTGAGAACGTTTTCAGTGTTGTGTTAAGTATTGGTACGTTCTCACCCTGCTTTCGACACGGTATTGCAAGCCCATACGCAACCACAACACCAACACTCAAAACAACACATCTGCCTGATGATGGTCGGCCAGAATGGTCATAAAAACACGGCATAATACCCCAGAAGATACGAACCAGAAGATTCTGAGTGGCCGTGAAAACCTAAGAACATTCTTAGTACTGATATAAACCTTATTTAGAAAACTAACATAAATAACTAAATACTTTCAGAAAATATTCTAGTATAGAGAAAAGAAAATCCTTAAAAAAATTTAATGCTTTAAACGTAAAAGACCGGACAAAGCACGGATGGTTTACATAGATGTATGATAAGGTTCGGTTAGGATTAAATTTTTGAATAAAATAATAATGATGTAAAGATATATCTATGATTCAAGCGTGTCGGTGACTTAAAATTAAATCTAAAATTCCTCCTGGAAAACATTAGTATACACATTTATGGCATGCTCCTCTATAAAATTAATCTGTTTACCTAAATACTTAATTGGGCTGTTAGTTTAGGAATAAAAACAATGTCAACAATATTTTTATTTGTAGGTATGTTGTTCTTGGAACACAGTTACTGGATTTGTCCCCAGAGGGATGATTAATGAATTAATTAAGATTAATTATAGAAGTCGCACAGAGGCGAAGTTATTTATGTGAGAAACGTGTATGGAAGTCTTTATATAGGATAGCCCAGGGCTTACTGTATAAATGACCAGCAGCAATATGAAACAACAAATTATTCTAAATAATTTGTTGATTTTAAATAAATATTTTCTACTCTTTTGTATTATTTCTAAGTAACTCTAACTCTTTCTACTATATTACATAATTTGATCCTATCTTTTATATTTCTTTTCTTTTATGTTTTTCTATATTTTTTGATATATCTATATGTATATGAATACATATTTTTTAAATATATTTTTTCTTTTATAGTGTTTTCATATAGTATTTTTTTAACATTATAAAAATATCGAATTGTTTATTATAAATGCGCCAGAACAGGCCTAACCTAGTGGGGCATTATAAGCTTATGTAAAAAAAGTGTGATATATAAATTGTGATGATATAAAACAAAATAAAAAAATAATACTTTTATATCGTTGGTTTTAGGTATCACTCGAACTGTCTTTGAAAAGCTCTGTTGAAGCTTTTACGCCTGCGTTATGTAGAAATTCCTTTGCACGACTGTTCGCCCGCTTTCCGTTAACGCCTCGAACGGTTCGTAAGGCTGAGCCACTTTTCTCAACTCGATATTTCACAAAAATTTGTAAAATCCACACAAACTTTGCCCCGAAACAGTGACATCCCGGTCTCGTTCTGGTGGTCGGATTAACGCAGTGGTCTTGGCAGTGCTAACAAGGGCTTAGACATTTGTTATTTGCGAGACAGCCCATTCATTCGACAAAATGTAAGTGATATAAATAAAATACTATTTTAATTATGAAATCGCTAATGCCTGCAGTTCGCAGTACTGAAAATAAATTTTGCTGTGAGTTACGAAACAAAATGCGTTTAAATCATTAACATTGTTTTTAACATTTTTTTTTCAATAATCAAATACTTTTATTTATAAAATTAATATTGATTTATGAAAATTAAATAATTAAAGTATTAACATTTATTTAACCTAGTATCGTTTTAAAACAATTTGTGTAAATAAGTTAATTTTATTATTGCCATATAATAAGCTTTTAACGGTTGATGTCTAAAAACCGTCACTGTTTCATATAAATGACGTGTGAATCGATTATTTTCTTTCTTTATAATGCGGCATGGGATGTTCCATTCTGCGCTGAATCATCTGACGTGTCTAGCTCCGAAAGCTATGCTCTCTAGAAAATTAGATGCACTCAAACGGCGGTAAAATGAAAATGAATGTTAAAATTGTCAGACGAAATAATTTTTAATTTCTTTTAAGGGATTTGAAAAGATTTCGAAAAGTTTTATTGATTTCATTCATAAACATGTTTGTATGTGTGAGAATAGTATGACGCCACTGACATCTGTGACTATACAGATCCCATTCAATACCCCGAGTCTGATATTCTTACGTGACCTACGTCAAAATAGGAGATTTTTCTAATGTTAGTATTTCTTTCTTGAAGCTGTCTAGTTCTTCAAGTGAAGTTCTGAATGATTACAGTGTTGATTTGTGCGACTGTGTTTTTGGTGTTAGATGAAGGTATTTTTGGTTGTTTGTTCAGTTTGAGGTTACTTGTAGGTGTGGCAACGTCATCGGATGCACTGTCTGATTGAATCAAGGTTTTTCACAAACATAAAAATTATATAAACAATTTTTCTAAACAAAAAATCATAACAATAATTACAAATTAACAACAATTAAAATTGAGGTGGATTTTTTGATTGGATTGGATTCCGGTAATGAGAATAGTTTGTAAATCTGTGAATGTTTTAAGATATTTTTAAATCATTTTTAATCGATATATACCTGAAAATAGGATTTCTGCGGAGAAAAGGCGGAAGGTCAAAACTGACCTAAGGTATACATTGCTGGAATGACACTTACCCTCAGACAGAAACTTTTCTATAGTGCATAAAATTGATTTCTCTAGTAATCGTGTGAGATTTACTATAAATATTATTATAACATCCCTATCGCTTAAGGTGCTCTGTGTACGAGTGTTTTTCGACACAATGTGACAACACAATTACAAATAACTCGTTGACTTCGCTAAAGCTAACTTCAAATTCATTAATCATAATGTTTTCGAAACAAACATTTTAGTTAATATTCTAATGATTTAAACAGTATTTATTCATTTGTAATGTTAACCAATAACTGTGCAACTTTAGAAAATGATTCGCATGTTATTTTCTCTAATTTTTAAACATTGGAACTAAAATTTTTACAGTTTTAACAAACATTCTCATGGCATACATTATACATTAAAATAAAATTGTAAGGCCTTTATATTAGCAATCTTTAAATTAATTCCTTAATATTGTATATAAATTAATGTTTGTCTAATTTTATTAGATTTTTAATGTAAAATAACGAGCAAACTTCTCAGAAGTAAGTTACTTTTTCAGTTTTTTTTTTGGTGAATTTAAGACAGTTATAGTTTATGGATAGGTTCTATTTAAAATAATTTCATTACGTTTAGAGAAATAATTAATTTAAAAAATTGATAAGCATTAAATATATATACAGGCATGAAATTCTACAAATTTAGAACATATATAGATTTACTTGGCAAAGATTTGAATGTGATATAACAGTGAATTATGGAGGAAAATATTTTTTGGGAGAGTTGCCAAAACGGGTGATTCAGATATCCTTCAAATTCTATGTCATTTTCCCATGGATTCGGCATTTCAGTAGTGACAAATAAAATGTATTTATTTCACATTTGTTAAAATTAATTTCAGAGCATTTAAGTCTCAAAAAGACGAAGTTAATTTATATATGAGAAAAGTGGGCGGAAGTCTCTTACACGATGGCTCAGGGATTTCAACCTGTATGAGTTAGCTTAAGTAATCACTACACAATCCAAAGATCACCAATTCCATCGTAAGAACATCCACACATTTTAGCAATTACACATTTACATAACTAATATGCAATAACTTTTTAATTAGTTATAAAGTATTAGAATTAGACCTGAATAAATTGAAAATTAATTTTCACCTATAACAATAATTTTCAACAACCACACCTTTTCATTCGGTTATAACTAAATTTTTTGCAAATTTTAATCTACTTTTGATTTTTCAGATTTAAACATATTACACAGATACATATTATAATTTCTAAAAAACAAGAACGTTTTGATTTAATCACTAAATATGCAGCCGAAGTTATTAGTCAACATAAAAATATAGACAATATATGAGATGAAGGCTTTGTTTTACACTGCCTCAAAACCGATCGGTTTTAACGCAATGATTTTAATCTACGTTTATAAATTATACCAGTATAAAGTATAGTAAAATGGTTAATATAATGGTTGTTCTAGATTACTCGTTAAAATACTTGTTTTCAAATTGAGGGCTCATTACAATTGGCGGTTTTGTGATATTTACACTAAAAAATTCTTCAAAAGTAAGCTATTTAATGCGTCTTCTTCTCCCTGGCCTAACCCCAACTAATTGTCATCGTCGACTGTTGGGATCAGCTCTCCTCGTTCTTAGGCTAAACATTTTTGTGTCGTAGATAGTGCCACCCAATCCATGCTACTGCATCGTTTTGCACCACCCATGAATTTGTGGTGTACCTCTGAACGTGATTCGGGGAAGATCCATGGAGATAGCCTGGTTAACAATGTGATCTGGTGCTCTGCGTCCAACGTGGCCATACCATCTCAATTGCCTTTACTTCATTTTGCTATTGACGACAGTAACGCCCAGGCTTCCACGAATGCATGAACTTTTTATTTTGTCTCTTAGGGATGCTCCACACGACCATTTCATGCTAGAACTATATCAATGATAATATATACTATATCATTGATATAGTTCTAGCATGAAATGGTCATGTGGATAGCATGATATAGTTTTAGCATGAAAAGCAAGTTATCAATCATTTACAAAAACAAACGACAAAAAAATGAATGAAGATTTAATGCTATTGCTAAATATCTAGCGATACCTACCTACCTATTATTTTCATTCACATTTAATTAATTTGTCTCAGGGGTCCATTTTAATGATATTAATATGTTTTATTGGATAAAATGTGTATTAAGGATTGATGAGTGAGGAAATGAGAAAAAATGAGGAAAAAGAGGTCTTCAATTACCTTTAATTTACCGCAATTATATCAAAACAACCCTCTTACAGTTACATAGTTTTAGCATTGAGCCCACAATACGTTAGAATAGTTAATATTTAATTTAATTTTTTCATTGAGTACCCAAATTTAATTTTTTTATATGAAATACAACATATACATTATTCTCTTACTGGATTGTCACTCAACTGGCCCTAGGACGCGTTCCTGAGTGTTAGGATAATTTTGTAGCAGTGTAAAAGTTATTGATTATTGTGAGGAATTAATCTGGATAAGTAAACGATGCATACAAAAAAATATCATTTTTCTTACCAGTGAAAAACCTATAATTGACTATTATTTTTCTCATTCTTTGTATTCACTTAATTATTAGCTGTTGGTCTTCGGAACAAATATAAATAAATACCGACATTAGATTTAATTTTATAAAAAAACTTATTTAGTTGAGCTCTTTCATTTTATGTTTTGGTATCGGGTGAAATAAGAGTGACCCGTCCAGAGGGCTAAATCCGTACTGAGGAATAATCGAGAGGCATGGTTTTCAGGGCAGCGGAAGGCGGTTTGGCTCCAGCGGCGGCCGAGACAGGGGCGGATGGGGAGATCGTGGGAGGCCCCAGGACCCCGCAGCAGATCGCGGCGCAGCGCAGGCTCCAGCAGACGCAAGCGCAAGTCGATGAGGTGAACACACACACACGTATTATAAAATGGATTTAAAAAAAAAACATTAAAAAAAAAAATTTTGTATTCGATAAAATAATTATTTTCTCCCTTTTACATTATTCCAATCCAATTTGGAACAAAAAATCATAATCATTGGGCTCATCTTCAAAAGATCATATATTTATACTTATTAGCCGCCTGTATGAGTCAGCCAAGGAAGTGTGCGGTGTGACCGTCCAAGGAAGGAAGAAAGGAGATGCATGGTGGGATGACGAGATTAGAGATCTTATAAATGAGAAGAAAAAAGCGTGGTGTAACCTCTTGGCATCAAAGAATGGAGATGTGAATGGATATACGCTAGCAAAGGATTTATATATTGTATGTAAGAAAAAGGTAAAGCACGGAGTGAAAGAAAGAAAAGAGCGTTTGAGGAAGGACGAGGGTCTTAAATTGACTCAGAACATCCAAGAGAATATCAAGATCTTTTGGAAGGAAGTTAAAAAGTCTCGAAGTGGTACGAAAAGAGGTTGTGTGAATGCTATTATGTCAAAGAATGGAAAGATGCTTAGAAACGAGAATGAAATAAAAGATAGATGGAAGGAATTTTTTGAAGAAATGTATGAGAGTAATGGGAATGTGAGTGAGGACTCCTTTGAGGCGTCCAACGGATTTATGAATAGTGACGACAGTGTGAATGAAATAACTGTGGAAGAAATTAAAAGAGCATTGAAGCACATGAAGAATGGCAAGGCTGTGGGTTATGACAATGTTGCTGCCGAGTACATTAAGGGTGGTGGTCCAGTAATACTCACGTGGCTTCATAGACTCTTCAACCAATGTTTAGAGGGCAGCTACACTCCTAAGGATTGGAGAAGAGCTGTTATCATGCCTCTATACAAAGGAAAAGGGTCGCGAATGGACTGCGCGAACTATCGGGCCATTAGCCTATTGAGCTCTGTTGGCAAACTGTATGCGAGAATTTTGATAGAAAGAGTGAGGTTGACAACGAAAGAAAAAGTGTGGGATGTACAAGGAGCCTTCATGAGTGGAAGAGGATGCATGGACCAGATTTTCTCACTGCGCCAGATGACCGAAAAGTTTTTGGCAAAGAACCAAAAACTTTTTTGTGCCTTTGTGGATCTCCAAAAAGCGTATGACAGAGTGATAAGACGAAAGTTATGGAAGGTTTTGTCTGAATATGGGGTGAAGAGTAAACTCATACAGGCAATTGCATCCTTGTACGAAGGAAGTAGTGCTTGCGTGAGAATTAATGGGACATTCACATCATGGTTTGATGTTACAAAAGGTGTCAAACAGGGATGCGTAATGTCACCATGGCTTTTCAACCTGTATATGGAAGAACTGAAGGAACTAGAAGTTGGAGCGAAAATGGACGGACTCACCATATCCTGTCTGGTATACGCAGACGATGCAGTATTAGTCGCTAACAGTAAAGCTGATCTGCAGTGCCTGGTATCCAGGATGTCCGATGTATGCATGCAGAGTGAACTTCTGATGAATGTCAGCAAATCGAAAGTGATGGTATTCGAGAGAGACGAAAGAGTGACTAAGCGTGATGTAATTATAAACAACGAATGCTTAGGACAAGTGAACGAGTTTGTGTATTTGGGAAGTATGTTTAGTAGAGACGGCAAGGCTGAGAATGATATCGAAAAGAGAGTAACTGCGGGAAACAAAGTTAATGGTGCACTAAATGCAATTATGGCCAATAAGAATCTGTCAAAAGAAGCAAGACTAGCGGTACATAATGGCGTTCTAGTGCCAACCCTTATGTATGGAAGTGAAGCCTGGAATTGGCAAAAGAGGAATGAAAGTAGACTGACTGCGGTTGAAATGCGGTCACTAAGACGCTTGTGTGGAAAATCTTTGGTCGATAGAGTGAGGAATGAACAAATTAGAAGTGAATGCAATGCTGGCTTTAGTGTGGTAGATAGAATAAAGAAAGGAGTGCTGAGATGGTTTGGTCATGTGGAACGTATGAACGAGGAAAGGATGGTTAAGAAAATATATGAGGCGAATGTTGAAGGCAACAGGAATAGAGGGCGTCCGCGAAAGACCTGGCACGATCAGGTACTACAAGTATTTGAGGATGGCCCTGTTAAAAGCCGCAACAATCGTAGAACGTGTATGAGAAGATGTATGAATGTGGCCGAAGCAAAAGTGGTGTGCCAGGATAGAAGAGTGTGGCGTTCAATCCTCTCTGCCTACCCCTGCAGGGAAACGGCGTGATGGTTAGTTAGTTAGTTAGTTAGTATAAAATATCCGAAAGTTTTCAAATCATAATTTTTGTTCAAAAATGTAAAATAAATGTTAAAAACAAAAGAGAATCCGAAACATCCTTACGTCAAACGCAGTCAAACGTCAAAAAGCGGTATTGCCAGCACAAAAAATACACAGTTAGCTGTTTTCTATGACAATTGAAACACAGATTTTTAAAATATTCCATGAAAATATTTAAAAACAACGATTAATTTCCGATAGTTTAATATAATTTGAATGTTTTTTAGTATCAGTTTGTTCGTATTCCTATATCTTTTAATCTTTTTAATGTAGGTACTCTAAAATGTTTTTTTTAACTGGCAACAGAAATCATCCACTTAATCGCACCATCATCATTTTTAGCGTAATTAATATATAGATAATAAAAAAAATTGAATTGTTTTTTATTATTATGTATATTTAGACTCTACTATAACGTGAGATATTAGTGTGACAATATTTTTCAATTACCATGTGCTAGGTTATATTTTGCCCTATATACAAACTATTTTTATTAAAATTAATTTTGATGAGTAGACTAGACATATTGTAATAAGTTGCTACCTCTACAGGTGCGTCGATATCCACGGGGGAGTCTAGCACAAGTTTCTGGTCATGTTTGGTGGTGAGGGCCGTGACGGAGGCCCCACCCGGACCCAACTGCAGGCCAGTAGCGCCTGGAAATAACTTCTTCACATGTGCACGCAGGGCCGCTTCACGCCCGCTCCGCACACCACCCGCCAGCTCTAGTAGGTCGTCGTCGCTTAGGAAGTACAGTCGAGGAAATGTTGAACGCTTTTCCTAGATGTACAAAAATATACCTTGTGTGACTAAATAGCCATTGACATAAACATATATAATTTTAGGAATTTTCTGTACTGATAACATCACCAAATACTGTAGCATTTTAGATCTATCAGAGTGAATGCATACAAAATAAAATCTTACATTTTAAATTCTCTCACAGATGAGTTTGAATTTAAAGCACATCCAAGAACAAAAGAAAATGATCAGGAAGTTTATCCCATGAAGACATCGTTAGTGTACCCCAGAAGAGTAGTTTTTCAATGTAATTGATAAATTAGCAAAAAAATGGTCATGGGGACAGAATTACAATCTTGGTCGTCAAAGTCGTGTCAAAGTACATGTGACGTGTCTTTACCATTAATAAGTGAATGTGCAAACATAAAAGGGCAATCATTGTTTGAGCATTTTCTAGATACGGGTCACACATTTTCCTTTCAGCCAATAGTGATGGATAATCCCAAGTCACATCCATACATATATAGCAGCAAGCATTGGAAAATTGGTAACATCCAAATATGCATTGGAAAATTTTTAACATCCAAATATGTAACCATCCACAGGGACGGCAGTCTGAAGCCAAAGCAAGCATCATAAGGGAGGGATTCAAATGTGGATACAGAGATGTATTTAAAAATGATCTAAAACTGGCAATTTTATAGTTGAGAAAATTGCTCTTGAAGACATTTTTGCACACTGTAAAGTGATTGAAAATTAGTACACATATTTATCTCCATTTTGTCAATTGCAAAGTGGCAGTTTAGCATTTAAACCACTCATATATGCGTATGTAAAATTCAAGTTATGTAAAGATCCACGGAAGGTATAATTTACATATCTCGGGGTCTTATTACAGTACGTATAGGTAGGTATATCCAGAATATATGTTTGCATAATATATATGTAATCGATTATAAAATATCGCTCTAAAGGGGCGAAAGAAATGGCAAAAATAGTCAACATAAAGGATCCTTAAACTTGCCGACGACAGCTCGTGAGCCCTGTGACTTCCACCTCTCCTCTACTCCACGCAGCGGGCCCGGATTTGGGGACTGGTCCTTTTCCGGTGAGACCGTGGGGCTAATTTTCACAAATTCTATTAAAAATGAAAAGAGAAAGTACGCATCCTCCTTCCAATATACTATATCAAATAATGTCCCTTAAAACGTTAAAGATATATTAATTGATCTGCAGATCCAAAGACACAGACAGTACTTGGTGGAACTAATAATGAAATTCAGATCAGAATAAAAATAGATAATGAATAGTTGAAACTCTTTCTTTCTTAAGTTACACTTTCCTTTTCAAATATGTAAGTAGTAGCAGGTGAACTAATGAACTTCAAATAGGTTCTTCAAGGAAATCCCAAACCATCACTAATAACAGCATATATTACGTTTGTGTGAATTTCATTAGGATATATGTATACACAATAAATGCTTTATTATCAGAAAACCAAACAATCAAACCATTTAAAATGTCCGAGGACAAACTGTACTCAATCTTGACTGTTCCATAGACTTGCAAGTCATGGAAAATGAGAATGTTAAAAAATCATACATAATAAAAAATGATTACATGTAATATTTATAAATTTTAATTACACGCCCTTTTCAAAATCTTCACGCCTAATGATCACGCTGTTTTCCCACAGAGGAAGGCCGAGAGGACAGAACGCCATATTCTTCTATCTTGGCACACCACTTGCTTCGGCTACATTCATACATCTTCTCATGCATACTCTACGGTTGTTAATGCTTTTAACAGGGCCATTTCGCAATCTTTGTAGTATTTGATCGTGCCATGTTTTTCGCGGATGCCCTTTATTTCTGCTGCCTTCGACACTCGCCTCGTATATTTTACTAACCATTCTTTCCTCACTCACACGTTCCATGTGACCAAACCATCTTAGCGATCCTTTCTTTACTATACCTACCACGCTACAGCCAGCATTATATTCACTCATAATTTATTCATTCTTCACTGCATCGACTAAAGATTTTCCACACAAGCGACTTAGTGACTGCATTTCCACTGCATTTAGTCTACTTTTATTTCTTTTTTGCCAATCTTAGGCTTCAGTTCCATACATCAGAGTTAGCACTAGAATACATATACAGGGTGCCTCATAGCTAGTAGCAAAAACTTCATAGGTGGATTCCTGCCTTGATAATGAGTCGAAAATGTTCACGCAACCATGACCAACAGTTATGGAGACATGCAATATCAAAGTTTGCATTTTTGTTCAATATTTCTGACTTATTTTTTGCAAAAAGTTGAACTATCATTACAGTAACTTATACTGATTATGAAAAATTCATTCACGTTAATATAACTCAAATAAAATTATAAAAACCTTGTAAAAAAATTTTTTTTCAATTTATGCAATTTTTGCTACTAGCTAAGAGACACTATGTATATTTACATTTATATTATATTAAATATTAAAATATAAATGTAAATATAATATTATAATATAATAAAAATAGAAATACTTATTTATGCAGTGATTGAATTTTTGATGGTAGCTCTAATGGGCTTTATACTTCATATCAGTTTATGAATATTATGATAATTGTGAGGTTCAGCTAAATTATTAACTTGACTCTATAATGCATTGTCGCCTAAGAAAACGTTTAGGCTACGTTCACATGACCGCGCGGTACCGCGCGGAACTACTCACCGCGCGGTACAAGATCTTAATAAATAGAGTTTATCGTCTACATTAACGCGCGGTACCGCGCGGCACCGCTCCTACCCGCGCGCAAGATCTTGACCCGCGCGGTACCGCGAGGTGCCGCGCGGATCAAGATCCTACAAGCCTGTATCGACCCGTTCAGTTGATCCGCGCGGTTTGAGACGGACAGACGCATAGATCGAAAAAAATGAGTAGCGAAGACGTATCTATCGATTTGCTTATCGATGAAATTAAAAAAAGAGATGCCATTTGGAATCTTAGTTCGAAGGACTATTCGAATAAAATAATTAAAAGAAGATCTTGGTGATACCTTGATGCAATACCTTATAGCATGATCACTATGTTTTAAATCGTTTTCAACGCAATCATATAAAAAATCAAAGGTTGTAACCGACATCCTGAAATAGTTAAAAAAATTCTCTTCGTGTAGTGTCAGGTCGGGATATAAAGTAAAAAACAGGCTTGAAGAAAGTCTTTGACTTAAAATAGGATGCACCCAGGATCTTCTTTGTCTTCTTCTGCGATGTTTCAGTTTTCGGTATAAAATCCGTAATAAAATTGCCTCCTCCACATCCATTCTCTAACAATGTTGATGCCGGACTGGCTCGCGCACAATGCTGTCATGTGAACGCGCTCACCGCGCGGTCCATGTGAACGTGGCCTTAAGGTGGAAGCAAACGAAAGGCACACTCAATATTAAATCTCTTTTGGTCACAAGTGATGGCTTTGTAATACATAATTACCAGCAATGAAAGTAATGCTGTGGATAAAAGGAATATCAAATTCGGATATGCTCACATGTGGCAACATTGATTTTTGAATAGACATTTTAAGGTAGGTACGTATAGGGTGAGGCACAAAGGTTGATACAAAAATTAATTTAGCTATTTTTGTTATTTAATAATTATTATATTATATTTTTCATAACACAAAATAACTTAAATATCAGCTTGCATTACATGTAATAACGGTGAGTTAAATGACGCTACAGTAGCAATGAACAACAGTGCAGTCATAAGAAGAGCTTGCAGATATTATAACAATTTTATAATTATAAAAGAAAATTAAAAGACTGCAGATATTTATATTTTTTATATTAGCAACGTTCGTGTCTCAACCCGTATTGCGATTTTTATAATTTTAACTCATTTAAAATCGCAATTATAACGTATAACTATTTTAATAATTATCAAGAAATTTCGGTCATTGTTAGTTACTTGAATGAATAATAATTGACGTTCATCAAGTACTAACAGCAATATATTGTTGTAATGCAGCCTGGCAGCGTTGCAGTTGCTGCATGAGACTATCCAGCAGTGGAGAGAAAGCCGGCAGTCTGGCGAGTAGTGCGGCAGGTCTCGGGTCGGCATCCAGGGTCCTAGCTGCTTGCCGCCAGTCGCGATCCAGCCGAGGGAATGCTCCATCACCCCCACCACCAGAACTCAGGATTGGCTCCAGATATACCCACCTATTTGGTTTAAAGGTATGGTATGGTTCAAAGGTTTGTTTGCTTGATTTGACAATTATGAATTACATATTCATCACCTCGGATTGCACGATTTAGACTCAAGCTGTGCAAACTGGCTTCCTGCGAATCATTGGACCTTCCCTTATTTCAGTTAATTTATGTTAATTTCAATTTTAATAACATGACAAAATGTGAGTCTTTTTGCCTACTATTACAGAGTCAGAGATATAACACGAGTATGTCCAGTACAGTAATTTTAGAATATTTTGAGTTTGTTCAATTTTTTCAAAAACACAGTACTGGATTTTTATCCCAGAGGACATTCTTAATCAGGATATATTATAAATGTATTATATATGTCATTTCAATCAAAAATAGATACCTAATTTTTGACATATGTATTTAATAGAGGGAATCAAAAGCTTTGGATGCCGGTGGCACTAAATGATAAATTACAACACACATGTGAAACACGTGTGATGTAATTTATCATTTAGCGCACGCACTCAGGGCTTGTTGATGATGGACCCTGCAATGGGATAACACGGCATAATACCCCAGAAAACACTAACCTGAAGATAAAGGTATGCAGTTTCCATTTACATTATCTTTGATTTCGGCGCGTATAAGTAATTTCTTGTAAGCGGACTTAAATTGGCTAATGGTTGAGTTGTTATATCCCCCATGTGAGTGTATAGCTCCAAAAAATAATTCAATATGGTCTTGATTGAATTTGTACATCGTTAGATATTTTAACCTTGGGGACTCTGACATTAAATACGTCTTAACTAATAATTGTAAACTTTCTATGCGAATTCGAAAACCCAAAAACCACGTTTTTTTATTACACTGAATAATTTTTACTCCATTTGGTAATTTTAAATTGGATAAATAAATATACGCTAACATTACTCAGGTACGCAGAAAACTTTAAATGATTCCTCGAAAATACAGACCTTTTCCATTCACCTACAAAAAAATTATATCCTATTCCGAATACTTTAAATTATAAATCATTTTTATTCTAAAATTTAATGTTCAAAAAAAAATTAGCGCAGCCCTACTGGCAGCATAATTTTTGTGCATTTATGCCATAAAAATACCATATTCAGCTTAGTTAGAGGCATACAATGTAGTGCCTTCTCTTTTTTACTCGTAAAAATTCAGAATTTTTAAAGGAGTCAAAATGAGACAGATCTATTTTCAAATGTCAGCTATCTAAGTAAACGATCCTACAGTTCGTGTTGCTTGAACATTCATAGAAACATTTTGATTTGAGTGATCGAAAACATCATCAAAATTGCATTCACCGAATTGTTTGAGAAATGAAATCACTCATAAATAAACATTCTAGGATTTACTTAAACAATGGTAAATGTTTGCAGTTGGTTTGTTGTTCAAATTATGAAATTAAACAAATAAAAGAAAAATTTATATATTTTTGATAAAATACCTGTGATAGCTGAAATTTTTCTTTCCGTTTCAAGTACTATTAGAACACCCCTTCATTGCACAAGAAGGCATATCATTTTTTTTTATTATTTGCACGTAAATACATACACAATTATTATCCAAAATACGGAGAACAAATTTGACAACTGTATTGGCTTTCAGCCCTCATTTTTAGCAATGAGGGCAGAAGAACGCTTACAAAGCAATTAAAGACGTACCCGACCGGGTGATCTTTTTTTGTCCCTTTTTCTCTTATGTGTTACTATATTATTTAAACTGAGTAAGCTCTATTTTAGCATGCATAGTGGTTTGGCAAAATGTGTAGTTATCCCTCTATAGATTGTATACACTCTAAGGCTGGACAATCGCCTTAACGAAAATGCATCAATTTAACAGGGCATTGAAATTGTGAAAAATCATTACAAAAAATGGTGAAAAATCTGCGGAAACGGTCCGTAAAGTTCGACTGTAGCTGAAAAGATCTTGATTTGAAGACAAGTTCGATTGGTGCAATAATTGAAGCCTGCAAAACATGGAAAACGCTATATTGACATTTTATCTCATTTCAAAATAATTATAATTATGAAAATGCATGAAGACAGTCTTCATGCATATCCAAATCATCATCTCTCACCATTTGCAAAAAAAATCAGTAAAATTATATCAGAAATTTCTTTTCTTATTTTGGAGACATGAGTCGGTGGTCCAGATCGTGCGACTTAGCGCCTATTGCTTGACCACAATAACTTGGCGTGCGGCGACTTTGGAACTAAAACCCGCCCCGCCCGCACCCGGCGGTAACCCCTCGCCCTGTTATTCAATACAATTTTGTATTTGCTCGGGAGCTGTGCCATCTTGATTACCAATATACACTGAATTATTATGTCCAAAACATCCTAAACAGTCCGGGATAGTGCAAGAACAATTGCCAATGAAGTATTTAAGTTTTTTGAAAAAGCAAATAATGGACCGATATTACAGTCTGACAGTTTGACATATAGAACGGCCGCCATTACGGCTTGGTTTCTTTAGTGCTGCCCGGCCAAATTTCTGTTAAAGGCTACGACACCGGTAACCGGACATTATGTATTGTGTAATAAATTTACACCCTGGCAACTTCTGTTACGCGACAGGGACACCCTCCCTCGCACGCCAATTTATAGTGGTCGCATTCTAATTGGAGTTATTACAAAGAAAATAGTAAAAACATTTAAACCCACATTATTTCGATCATAAAACCTGTAAATTACTAATATTTTATAAAGTTTAGAAAACATTTGAAAACGGATAAGTACTCACTCTATAATAAAACCCTCCTACCTACAAAAATGTTGACTAAGTTTTCATTCTTTACCACGCATTCAAATCAATTTTGAATTAGAAATTTTGTTGTTTTATTTATTTTATTAAGTTTTATATTTAACCCCGGGTTGTTTTATTAAGTTTTATATTTAACCAGATCCTAATATTGTATTACATAATACCTGTGTAATAATGTTTATGGACGTAGAGTAGACCAGAGAAACTCAAAGTTCAATTTGATCATTTGGAAATTTCTGGAAAGGATGAAAATCCAGGCTCGTTTTTTTTAGAGAAGTCTTATATGAATATATTATTTTCTTACAGTATTCAAAGGTCTAATGTCTAACTGACCCTAAATCTAAAGCCGAGCGAGAAAATGAAACCTTCGGCCATTGGGACCCCAGTACGCTATTACAATAACAATACTAGTGTCAACGGACACGCCTCAAAATAATCACCCATTCACAACTCTAAGGGCAAAATGATAACAATTTCAGTAGGTACTGTATTGTATTAAAAACTTATTAATCAAATAGTCAAAAAACTTGGTAGAGCAACACAAAATGTTTGCCCAAAATACTTTTTGATTAACAATTATTATGTGGGATTATACGAGTAAGTACATACATATTTCTATTACTGCATAATACTATTTTAATGTCATTTTATTTTGAAAACTGTTGAGGCTTTTGGATTGCGTAATTTATTCAATATCACAAAACAATTACATTATTTTTTTAAGAAAGAGTCATAGGTACATTAAAACTATATATTGTCATGATTGTTGTTACGTTTGGAAGAAAATAAAATTTTGAATACAATACAGTTGTAAAAAATATA
Source organism: Agrypnia vestita (assembly GCA_016648135.1). Classification (NCBI taxonomy): domain Eukaryota; kingdom Metazoa; phylum Arthropoda; class Insecta; order Trichoptera; family Phryganeidae; genus Agrypnia; species Agrypnia vestita. The sequence goes on from JADDOH010002881.1 coordinate 192,178, forward strand.
TATGAAAGCGATGTACCTAAGTATTTTTTAGGCATAAAACTTTTCATAATTACTCGATAAGTAAAATGATAAGTAATAAACTGGCAGAATGTTTGTCCATTCCACCACATTCTACTCGAATCTGAGTGCATTGCATTTAAATGTTTTTAATGCGAATGTCGGATACTTCTCTCCATTAGCGCGACTCATTAAAATGTATAATATTCTTCATTCACAAAGCAATATAGACATATTTTCAGATGGCAAATCAAAATTTAAAAAAAACGTTTTGTTGCAATTGACTATGATTATTGATGCAACAGATTAAAAACTTTGCTGTATGATTGTATCTTTTGTAATGTAATAATGTTATTACATATATTATTTAGATGAAATTATGTTACGCCATCATGCATAAAATGTATGGGCGCTTCACGCCTGTGTTTGTGCTAAGCTAAATAAAATAAAACAAAATAAAAAATGTTGGAAGCAGCCCACAATGGATACTGACACTTTTGGAGGCAAAAGAGACAAATTTGTTAGTCAAAATTATTAAAAATACGCAAATTAAATTGAATAGATAGGTAGAACAGTTATTGGAAAACTCATCCCAACAAATTGAGAAGTTAAATTTCATGCAGGTGGGTCATTCTCTTTCTTAACCTACATTTTGATAAAATATTAGCTCAAATTCGAAAAAAAATTCCAAGGCTTTATCGTCAGCAATTATATTTTTTATGATAACTGAAGTTTTATTCTATCGGAAAAAGTTGTCGGCCAAGAAGTTTGCATGTTTTTGTATGATTTTGAGGGCTTGATAGATGGATTCGACCAAAAATTGTACATCTCCATCACAAAATATTTTATTTTATCGAATAGTCTTCTTCAAAGCACTTTTCTGTTATGATAATAAACATACGACCCTTTTAGAAAACTTATAAAGCAATACATTTGTATTCATTCAAAAATATTTATATGTCATATTTCCAGCTAATGTGAAGTATATTTTTGCTATAAATCAATTTTCACTATTACTTACAGACAAATATGAACGTCATAGACGATAATATCATTAACTATTATTAATATGATTCTTCCAAAGATGCACTATTCATAACAGAATATATAAATGACTAAAACAATTTTACTACCAGGAGACAAAATCGTGACAGAGTTGTTATTCTATGATTTATCTGGCTGCATTTTGGAATAAAACAGGTTTATTTATTTAGAATCATCGTAACGGACAGGATGAATGATGGCCCTGAAAAGGGCCTTTTCAAAGAAGATGGCATTGTCGAGTTCCATGGCTCGCCGCGGTCGCTGATCAAGGCGGATCTGTGACGTCATCTTATTCACGGGCGACCGGGCAGGATGCCGGTGCGTCATCACCACCCTAAGGACCGTAAAGACGGTGCCTATGCCTTGATAAATTTGTGAACAAATTTATGTATGAAAATTTATAAAAATAAAATGGTTGTGACATGTTTTTGATTATTACATATTATTGTAAGAACCTAAATATTGACATATATTTATGTATTTTGTCACATGTTTATTTTTAATAAACGAGAAAATCGCTGTTACGATAGACCGGGGTGGTGAGTGTAGCCAACTGTATGGCGTAAAGACAGATTTGAGAAATATTGTTGAATATTTCCGAGTGACGGCCGACTGTATGGCGGAAAGACAGATACAGGAAATATTATTTCCTACGGCTAACTGTATGGCCTGACAGACAGAATTATGAAACATTGTTTAATATTTCAACATATGTATCCGAGGACAGAGACTTAGTATGCGAAGGAAAATCGGGCTGCAGACCAATTGATTCCGAATCGCGAAGCTTTGTCTTGTCAGATCTCGGAGAAATCTATAGATAACTGACAGTATTTTATAGGCCTGGCGACGGGGCTTATCACTGATAAAGTCCCGGGCGCGACAGCCACCGAAAAACGGTTTTTGTACTGACAAACACGAGAGTTTTCGACCAAAAACCGATTTTCTTATATTTACGTAAAACGGGAGTTTTTTTCCATGAAATTGGTGTCAAACCATAATATTTTTGCCAAACAAAGTAATTTAGACTAAAATATGAAAGAAAATCATGCAAATAAAAAAGTAAAAAATTTCACATTTTTTACGTAACCGCTATCAGCAGTGATCCGATGACAATAAAGCCATGTATTCACTAGGGGACAAATTGTTCCTCAACAGCACGCGCGGCATAGAGTCTACGTGACGTTGCAACGTCGTGCACTGTTCCGCGACCTCGCGCACAACATAGCGCGGCATTTCTGCGTGCACGGTACCCGAGCGTACTCACTGCAACATTCCGCGGAGCGTCAGTACCACGTGGTATGTTTACAAGTGAATACGCATGCGCTGTATCTGTCAAGATGACAATGCGGGGAAACGAAATCGTTCTCGAACTCATCGAACTGTATCGATCGAAGATCGCATAGAATGTCCGTCCTTCTTTCTCTTTGCAGTAAATAATTTCGCATTCTCCTCTTTTTTCTCCTCTTACTTTTCGATAAACTCATTAACATAAACAGATACGCGGCTATCATCATAACCTCATAGGGCGATATATTTCCGTGACGTCTGGAAAACAATAATTATTTGCAAAAAGGACCTTGTTTTTAATAATATTCAATTTACTACAGTAAAACCTCGTTAATTTGAAATTGCGACCCAAAAAAACATTTCGAATTGCGCGGAACCCCGTTTTCGCCAAATGAGATACCGCAGCTGTCATCCATAACCTCATCGGATGACATTTCCGCGACAAGATATGCGAGTCCCGGTGTGTACACGTCAAATGACCGCGTCATTGTCCCCGAAACATGAGCGTATATGTTGATGCGACATGTCGAGCGGAATGTTTCGCGATTTGTCCCCTAGTGAATACATGGCTTAAGGCCCCGGGTACGATACGAGCGGCGAACGGCAGACCGTCAGAGCGTCAATTGGCGTCAATGCGGCAGAGCGGCAAGCGGCGAGAAGCACCGGCTAGGCTACAAAGCGGCTGAGCGGTAACTTCTGTCAGTCGCCGTGCCGTCATACTCATTTTAAGTGAAAACGTCAGACATTTATGGAAATTTCATTTATTGAGTGTCAAGAGGAAATATGGCGTTCACCCGATAAACAGGAGTAGAAGGGTTTACAGAGAGTACCAGCATTTATTTAATAATTTAACGAAACTCGATTTTTTGAATATACAAGGATGTCTATACAAAACTTCTTCCCACAGTTTCTTCGTAATCACACTATTTTTAAAATCATTATGTCTGTCATTCCACAAAAATGTCAAACTTTGCACTTGGGATATTAAGATCTCACACTCATTGATCCGTTAACTTTCTCTTACCTGACATTGTTTTATAGGAGAGCTTCAACACAAACTGTACAATATCTCTGCGAATAGTTTCCCATAGAAAAATTGACAGAAAAAAAACAGACGCTTGAGCGGTGAGCGAAATTTAATGTCCGGGAACAGCGGCGAGCGGCGAAGTGTGAGCGGCAAGCGGTGCCGCCCTGCCGCTCTTGCTTATCGTAGCCTGCCACTACCCCATCTCTATCACGCTCAAACAAACTAAAACGTGAGCGGCACCGCTTCATAAACAAGAGCGGCACTTTTGTCTATGTCTGCCGCTCTGCCGCTTGCCGCTCACCGCTCGCCGCTCGTATCGTACCCGGGGCCTAAGGGTCATTTTTCAGTCAAACTTCAAAACTGTCCTACGAACGCTACAGCGATCGGATCGACTTGAAACCTTTTTTATTGTATTCTTTATGTGAAAATCTATCTATGTTACATATTTTTACCACCTACATTGTCAGGGGCGCACCTGAAAAATAAATGAAAATTAATTTTTTGCGACCCACTTTGAAATATTTATAAGTGACTGAAATTTTATTGTATATTACTGAAACTGATATCAAAAGTTACGCCCGTGTGGGTTCTTTGTAAATTGTGCTGGCAAAAATGTATAAGCCATAGTTTACGATTTGGACAAATTTAATTGTGAAATTTTTCTGAGCAAATACCGCTGCGATCGGTATATATTTTTCAATAATAAATTAACTTCGGTCTTGCGGGTCCAGGCAATTACGTCATACTATAAGCAAGACATAGTACCATGTAAATGATGTAATTAAAACCCCGGTGGGGTGGTGTAAAAATTCTAAAAAAAATTTGAAGTCTGTAAATAAAACTTTTCTTGTCGTTTTTTAGACATTCTCGCATGCGCGAACGCTGAATAAAAACTCTCTATGATTGGCTCCCGGAAATTAAGTCCGGGGGTATTGTCTTTGTGTATAAATTAAACTTCCGTCGGCGTACATATTCATCCCGTTCTGTGCTTTTTACGCCGTCTGGACCACTTCACCTGACTTTTATTCATCACCTCTGACCTCTGCTCTACCTACTGCTTTTGGATTTGGATTCTCTACTGGACTACTGCAACGGGACAATTCACTTTTTGTGAATTTTAGAACAACCACTGTCAGCGGGTTTTATGATTACCGCTGTGCAGTTTTGGTCTGTTCTGTGAGTCGAGTACGGGAGACCTGCGCATCCTTTATTTGCGTATTCTGTACGGAACAATTATTTACTAACTTATAAATCTTTAACAGTCTTAAACTTTTTAAAATAAATTGAGATACATTTATAACTAATAAAATCACATTTGAGAACATTTAGAGTGAAAGATCCGTATTTTAGGAAATTCAAAGACTACTTACTAACTTTGTCTCAAGTAGATCTTTCAAGTTGAGACAGAGTTAGTAGTCTCAACTAAATAAAAAAAATATAAAAAAACACTTGTCTAATTTGACTCAAACAAATAAAAATTTCAAAAATATAACATTTTTTTCATTGAATAATCATTATTAATGGCGTCGTCTACTCAGTCTTCAATCAGTCTTATTTTCCGAATGCCGGCAGTGGCTCTTTGACAATCAAGAAATTGTCTTCTTCCTCTTTTAATAACCTTAGGAGCCGGTAGGACTTTAATCAAATCTTCAAAAGGAACATCCGATCCGAAGTCATTCTCCACCAGCTTAAATAGTCTTCCACTATCATCGACTGTTTTAGGAACATTACCAGGACATCGCCTTCTTCGTCGACGGTACTTTTTGCTAATCCAGCGTAAGTATATTGAACATTCCTTTTATTCCGTACTTAACCAAAACATGTACTCCGTCTTCTATTTTCGTTGGACGAATGTCCTCAGGCTGGAGTGTTTGGTAAGAGGTACAGGAGATGGCAGTTGGATTAGTAGAATCTTTGGTTTTATGTTTGGCCAATGGCGGATCTTCATCAGATGATTCATCCAAGCCGTACACAGTATCATAAAAATTTTTTCGAGGTTTCCCAATTTAGTTCGTAATATCAGCAAGTGAGAAATTCTCCACTTCATCAATTTTATCGCCTTCTTTTTCGCTAGCGGACAACTGGTCCACAGTATATTCAATGTTGAGTTGGATTTCAGGCAGAGGCCGATAAGTTTTAGGAACATGACAAGAACAGAACTGTTTACAAAAACAACTCTATACCCCATGCTTTAAGATTTCACGAGTTTCCGAGACCATTTGGTGGACTTGCATAGTTCCTTTCAGGGGCATAATCTTACTTGAAATGGTTGCTGCTATATTTTCTACATCTTCATCTGACACCATAGACGATTTAATTTTGATGACATCTTGAAGTATGGAAAAGAATTGAAATACATCTGCAATATCTTTACCTCTAGCTACTATGGCATCAGTGTACAGGTTTGTCGTGGAGTCCAATAAAAATCTTTTTTATACTTTGTTTTTTTTTGTGCGTCACAGTCTCATTCTTCCCAGCTGTAGCTCTTGTTACATGGTATCGCAAAAATAACTGATCGATGTTCTCTCACGCTCATGTCTGCTACCAGCTTCTTTCGAGCATGGTATCTCTCTCGATCTCGATACCCATAAAAGGTAGCTGAAGAGCTACCTTTTATGGGTAATTTTTTCGTTTCTCCCGACAACTCCGCTATTTTTCTGCTGCTGTTAATGAATTCTTTTTCTCCATGGTAATATCTCGAAATAGTAAATAAGTACGTACCTAAACTTTCCCGAAAGAAAAATATTTCTTACACTTTCCGTAGAAATATGTAGTGGCCCGAGACACATACACACAGACACGCGTGTAATGAGTTACCACAGATGCTGACATCGAGACGGCAGGCTGTCGCCCTCGATACAGAGGTTGAGATAAAATCGCTGAGCAAGGCAAACAGGCGACGATGTAAGCCGGACCAATGACCGAGTACAAAGGCGAGAATTGCTAGAGGGCATGAAGAGCGGATGAACTCACATGCTGACCAGACTAAATACCCACACGCGCGGCCGAGTAAAGAGGAAATCATAACACCTCCGATTCCTTTGTTCTGAATCACTACATAAGCACGCGCCCGCAGAGCAAAACTATTTCACTCCAGCGGGGCTTCTCGGATACAGCGGAAGCCCTCGCCGTCATATCTTCGAACGTCACGCTTTCACTTGTAACCTTTGTACACTACTGTATTCTTTATAACTTGTGTTTTGTAATCAAATAAATTCTGTCAAACCACCGCGACTTTTACATCATCAACCGCAGCAAAGATCTCCGACTCTACAAACGGAGTGGTGACCTTTGAGTTAAACTCTATCCAAAACCGGAGGATTCATCCACCTCCAATAATAAAACAGAGCTCTTTAGTGAGACAGGCATACTAAAATTAAACCATATCAAATGTAAAAGTAAAGCAACGAAATAAATAAAATAAATAAATAATTACCGTAATAAGCAGTGTTCCTACTTCATTTCACAGTAACACACTCCCCAAACCCAAACAGATTACATTCAGAATAAACACTACGCGAAAATTTACCCCTCCGTCACGTACTTTACCACTCCGTCACAAAAATCATGTGACGGAGTTGTCGTGTGACGGAGTGGTAAAAATTAGTTGCCAAGTCGATATTTTTAAATAGTTAACATTAAATATACAATTAACATGTTGGAATGAAAGTATTTCTTATTACGTAAGTGTAGATAACAAAAAGTAACTATAATTGATATTTTTTTATCAATAACTTACGTGACGAAGGTGTCGCCAAATAAACACACGCACCTTTTATCGTAGCTTACAACAATCGACGGCGACAAAGGCGTGCAGCGTATACAGGTATTTCGAATGAAAACCCACGTGACAGAATGTACGTACTAAAACATCAGTAGTAAGAGACAAGGTTTTGAATTTTTTTTATATTTTATCAAAAATGACAAAAATTAATTATTAAATTATTAAAATTATTAATTATTAAAATTATTTTTTGGCGTTAAAAAATATTTTTATATTGGCGTCGTCATATAATTTTTTCGTAACATTATTGAATAAACGCAAGTCGAGGTGGCGGGACTTATACGATATTATGACTTGTATGAAATACACTCCCGTCACGCGGATTTACCACTCTGTCAGGAAATTTTTACTACAAAAATATAAATACCTATTTTTTTTAAATATGCACAGCCTCTTAAGTACACTGCATGTTAAAGTATAAATAAAAAAATAATATTGATAATTCTCTTGAATTTTACTTCACTAACTGGTGGAGACACCTTTTTTAGGAACACTTTGATTGCTGAACGATTTTCTTCTCATCATCTTCGGTGCTAAAAATTTAGCCAATATTTAAAATTCTTAAGAGAATGATTTTAGGGATAATTCATTGTCATTTACCCCCATAAACTCATTAGTTCTCTCCGGGCGGTTAGCACCGCCATAAAAAAATCACTGTTTTTTCAACGACACATGTCTTGTAGTGCGTTTACACTCACCCAAAAATATATCTGGTCAATATTATTCACCAAAATAATAATTTTTCAAAAATTATTATTATTGCGTATCTTATCTTATTCTGTTGGGTTAATTTTTGTCATATACATTTTTGATATGTATTTTTAATTGACATGATATAATGTTTCTATATATATATATATATATATATAATGTTTCACATA